>JAAAKR030000016.1:846789-861563 GCA_010014985.3 Delias pasithoe
ATATATATATATATATATATATATTAATTTTTTATACAGAAAACTGTTTGTTGGTGGACTATCATGGGAGACATCACAGGAGAATCTCCAGCGTTACTTTTCACGTTATGGTGACGTGATTGACTGTGTGGTGATGAAGAACAGTGAGTCTGGTCGCTCAAGAGGATTTGGTTTCGTGACATTTGCTGAACCATCATTGGTTAATGTTGTGTTGCAAAATGGCCCTCATCAACTTGATGGCAGGTTAGAAATAATTTTTCATAAAAGTTATAATATCTATTATAGTTTAATAATGCATATTGATCATGAAATATAAAAAGTAATAGATAAGTAACATTAAGTGAAAGTCATATAAATTGGAAAGTTGTATTCAGTATTTAACAAAAGTATAAATTGCAAGTTTTGAAATTAATTTGCAAATTCTATATTTGTTTTTTATTAGTAAATTAATATTTTTGATTACATGAGGTTTATTATTTCTATATTATTGCTCCAAATCAAAAATTTGAGAAATGTACACACAAGTCACACTAAGAAATCTGTTCAAGATTGAAAGGCTCATTTACTTTCACTTCTATCTTTATATTGAACAATGCCACAGGTTTAAGTGCCTTTTAAATGAAGCATAATAAATATAAAATTTTAAAGCTTGTTGTTTGTTTCTGAGTATAGTTAAGTCTAGAGTTCAAACAAAATTTTTACTTGGTTAAACAAATATTTTCAATTCCTTTCTTTTTAAAATGTGTTCTATTTGTATAATTTTATGACTTTGAAAAAAGTTAAAACCTCATCAGTACATATGTGAAATTGTGTGCTTATAATGTATATAAATTATTTTTAATGAGATGCAGTAATCTGCAATTTAATGTCAGTACTGTTGTTTTAGGTGTTACAGTGTAAAGTTAGCTCATTGGCATTATTATTTTTCATGTCCATAGAAAAAATTTAAATAATGAAAGTACAACTTTACTATTTATAAAATTTAAATTTTAAAGATAGACATTTTAAGGTTGCACATTTTGATCTTCCAATTTCGTAACTCTGAGATTTATAAAACAAGTATGCAGTACATGTGATAAAAGCAAAAGATTTAAACCTATTTGGATTTTTAGTGGTGCTTAATATATTTGGCCTTAATCAGGCAATGAACTCTGATTGATAACAGTACATTTCGCATCACTACGTCATCTCCACGACCGTTAGATCACGGTGATTCGAATAAATACGCCATGAAATATTTTTAGCACAATAACGTTACGGTATTACGTGACCAGCGTTGTACGTTCTACGGTCACCCATTGTGAATGAGATCATGTACGTTCAAAATTTTACCATCGTGTCCTTCATATGCATCGATATATTTTTTGGTTTAGGCACCTTTTAAGGCGGTTGATACTTTGGCAATAAATATCCTCCTTCCTTGATTATCACATCATATTAAAATATATATTTTATTGATTAATAAATGTTCCACATCCAGGCAGTGCTTTCAATATCTGTGTTGTTAGTACGTTCAGATGTTTGTGGGACATTAACTGCAGATCAGCATATACACAATGTTCCCTTGAACATATGTGTCTACAAAGTTTGCTACATTTAGAGTTTGCGTTATATATATTATATTATTATGCAAATAAAACTTATTTATATAACAGAAGTAGGTATCTTAGTGTAAGAACAAAATAAACTTGTTGAATGAAGTTTAAATTCGCTCAAATTGAGTACTTTGTTAAAAATTTAAAATGTATGTCTAAACCAATTAATACGTTTTAATGTTTCAATTTGATCATCGTAGTATTTTTCTGTTCCTTTTTAAGACGCTTTTAAACATTTTTATTTAAGAGCCCCTTAATAACTACCTATTGCAATAAATTAAGATCTGATAGTTTTTAAATTGTAATCAAGGTGCCATTTCCTTAAGAGCATTTAACAAAAATTACTTGTAAAAAGTAAACAGTACAATTTTGACTCATAATAATTAATCGTATACGGATGTGTGTTTGATCTGCTAAAGAGTTGAACAATGTAGGAACCTAAATATTGTAATTCTTTTCTAAGAGAAAATCTTTTTTGTTTAGGACCATTGATCCGAAGCCGTGCAATCCGCGCACGCTGCAAAAGCCAAAACGCGGAGGGGGCTATCCAAAGGTGTTCCTTGGCGGTCTGCCCTCAAACATCACTGAGACCGATCTGAGGGTATTCTTTGGACGTTACGGAAAGGTCATGGAAGTCGTTATAATGTACGATCAAGAAAAAAAGAAGTCCAGGGGTAGGTTTTTGCAGTAACACTTTCTTCGTTTTCTGCGCATCAAACCGTAACCTGGTTAATTTTGTTTGCGTTGGTGTTTGTTTCAGTTTAATTTTGAAATATCAAAGATTTTAGGAAGTAATAATATAATGCCAGCATCTAAAAAAATATTCATTCATTTATATCCACATCCAGGCAGTGCTTTCAATATCTTTGTTGTTGGTACGTTCAGATGTTTGTGGGATATTAACTGCAGATCAGCATATACTCCATGTTTCCATAATCATTGTGTCTACAGAATTTGCAACAGATTTTTGTAATTGTTTATTGTTTCAACCATTGGGCTTGACCCTAACGGATTAGAAACAATTTCCAAATAAGGCTTCCAGATATTGTAATTGATGTCTGAGTTCTATGTTTAATTTTTTTCCATGAAGGCTTCGGTTTCCTGTCATTTGAAGATGAGCTCTCTGTAGAGCGTGTAACTCAAGAACACTTCATCAACCTTAATGGAAAGCAGGTAATATGTTTTTTGCTAACAGCAACAATAAGAATGTTTCAATTTTTTATCGTCTTTCACTTTTTATCAATGACAAAATAATTGTTAAAAAAATTAAAAAGAAAAATAATATTACATTTTAAAAGTGGTATAGTTGTCAAATTGTCTGACATTGACAATTGTCTGTCACTATGTATGCATAGAATATTGTACGGCTTTACTAGTATTGTAGAAAACTACTTATTTACTAATATTCTACTTATTAAAAGTCGTCAATCTTGGCTAATAACATTGTCAACGTGACAGTGTTCATAAATGATGATGGCTATATAATTTATTTTAATTTTAAATGTCGACATTCTCAATTGACATCTCTAGGTAGAAATCAAGCGAGCGGAACCACGAGACGGTTCAGGCAAGCTTGGTACTGGCGGCAGCGGAATGGGTGGTGGTGGTATGGGTGGCGCCCCAGGAGACGCGCCGGCAGCGGGCCAATGGGGCCCGCCCCAAGCCCCAATGAATATTATTCAGGGCCACAATGGACAAATGGGAGGCCCTCCCATCAATATGCCAATGGCAGGACCCAACATAATGCAAGGGTGAGTACTATATGCTATATTTGAATATGCGTATAAAACATATATATTACTCGTCATTATATCATCGCGTAAGATTTAGTAATAATTCTTTCAGTATCCTCCAAACTACCTATTCTAAAAATATGAAAATTATTGGTTCACTTCAATGTTGTTATCCTTTCCTTTGTCACCATATTCTCTTTAATCGATAAAGATTTATGTTATCCCTTTTGATGTTTAATTACTTAACATCAAAGTAATTTATGAAGCTCTTGGCCAAGCTCATGGTAATCTTCGTAATTTCAGGTACCAAGGCTGGGGAACATCTGGACAAACGTCTTACGCGGGCTATGGCGCAGCAGGTGGCGGCGCAGGTCCGGGCAACTACCAGGGCTGGGGCGCCCCGCCCGGCCCGCAAGCGCCGCCGCATGCGCCTGCCTGGCCTGCAACTAACAACTATACCCAACATGCTCAACCCCCGGCCCAGGGATACGGCAGCTATGGTAAATATATACTTTACAGGGATCAACGTAATAATTGTTAATTATAGTACATGCTCGTGATTAATTAATATCGTATGTACAGAGGATCGTTTAGGTTACCTTCTTATCCTAAAACGTTAGTTTATTTACTTTATTTTAAAATAATTGGGCCAACTGATCAGAACTAGTGATCGTATCGTTCATAAATCCTACTTTAATTTATAATCATGGAGATTGAGAAAGAGTTGACGGGAATCGAAGCGAATAGCGTCGCTAAGAAAAGTAAATGCGAGAAGAGCTAACAGGGGGTTTGTTGTGAATGCAGCGAACTACAGTTCGGCGCCGGCGGGCGCGTCCGCGGGAGGCAGCTGGACGAACTGGAACATGCCGCAGAACTCCAACTCGACCGGCTCCGGTTAGTCCCTGTCCCTTACTAACCCGCGTTTCATGTCACTTTCATTTGTTTCGCTTGCGCCCGCCACCGCTGATTAGTTATATCCGTCCATAGTTGGTTCATTTTCACCATGCAAACCTATCCTATTTTGTAAACTACACAACACCTACAGTTACTCGCCCGATTTTGTTTCTAGTTTTATTATATTTACCGATAGTGATACCTGAAGCATAATAAGTTTTAAAATGGCAGAAGTTTAGCTAGGCAAACGTGTGATACGTAGAATCGAGCAGATAGCTGAGATAATATAGATGATTGTAAGCGAAGCTCAATATTGCAGCAGGGTCGTACGTGCCGTTGTCTGAAGGTGGCGAGATGTACGGGCGGGGCGGCGGCGCTGGAGCAGGCGGCGCTGCGCCTGCGCTCGCTGGTGCATTGTCTTCTGCCGCTCTCAGCAAGTCGTCTTCGGCAGACTACAGCACTTACCAACAGTACCCGCCAACCTATCAGCAAGACCAGGTACGCACATCAACGTACACCTATTAATTCGCGTAAACTTACACACAAGGGACAAAAGGATATCTTCCAAAAATATTGAATATTTTGTTATTGAGTCTAAAATAAAATATAATGTTTAATTACTTAATAAACAGAGCGCTAGAGAGCTTTTTTATTCATATTTTTTGAAGGAACAAGAACACTGAAATATTTAAATAGAAGAATACTCAAGAATACCATAAGAAACACTGGTGATAGCGTTTTTTTAGTCGTACAAAATAATAACGCCCTACTCGAACCTTCAACACTAGATTAAAATGTTCAGTGTTCTTGTCCAGAGTGATATATTTAAAGAAGTAGCACTCGCCTTATGTCTCCTGTCTTTCAAGCATTAGACAGTTTCAGAATTGTGCAGGAGCACTTTTTTGAAATGAGAAACTCAGGTGCTTTTTATTTTCAACATGAACATATATTTCTAACATATATAAATGGTTTGATTACAATTTAATATTGTTGAATATGAAAAATGGCCTGCCATCCAATCATTAAGTAACATACTTTTAAACATTAAGTAATAGGGTGTTAACAATTTTAGTCAAACGTAAAATATATGAAATTTTTGTTTCTGATTAAGAATGGCATCATGCGTAGTAATTAGCTATGTCTAACAAGCAATGTGTGCCTATCTTAATTTGTTATTAAACTTGGCTTTTTATCAAGTCGTGTTGAGGTTAACCAGAGTGACTCCTTATCATGCTTTAACCATAAAATCTAGTGCGTGCCGAATGGTATTTGCAATTTATATGCTTCATGACATTGATTCAAGTGTCGACAATTTGTTATTACATTTCTTTAATAAACTGCAAATACAGTTGGACAGTTTGTTCTAGTGTCGTGTTATAAAAATTCATTGTGGCGGAAAATAATAAGTGGGCTACGATGTAAATGCAATGCAAAAATGGATAATAATGGCAGTGGTGATATTGCTTGTAATCTGCCTGCTCTTTTAATTTGTTTTGTATATAAATTAAAAGGTTCAATAGTTTCGATGCTTCTGTTTTATTATAATTACATTCGTTTAAGATCTATCCAGCTTGTTACATCGCAAACAAACAAATTTTAAGTATTATAGTATTTAACTTCTCAAGTGAAAATGTTAAGAAAAAGTACAGCCAATTTGACTAATTTAATTTTAATAAATGGGCTTGCATCCCTTATCCGTTATGCCTATTTTAGTTTTTATTTCGAATCCTCTTATTGCCTGTGGTTATGCCATAGTATGCATGTGTGTGGCGCATTTTCTAGTGTGGGGGTAGGCGACGAATAATTTTCATGGTTTCAATTTGGTTGTACTTTGATAGTTTGTTTGCGATTCACGAATGAAAGCGCTACGTGACACAACCGGTGAGCGAGTGATCTTCAGCGAAAACATGATATTTGAATGCAAACAAACGCGTCCGTCCCCTTTTGGTGCGGCGCAGCATGAGCGCCCAGCACCCGTGTGGCCCGCCGCCCCCACTTGCTTGTTAACATCGAACCTGCCACATCGTGGCCCACTTGTGCATGCTTTTAGTGGCGAGAACGGATGTGCGATGTCTTTTTGAACAGACGAGCTACGCTCGGCAACCTCTAGCCAAGATTGGCAGTCGCACCGCTATCCATAGTGACAAATCAAGAAGATTAATGCTATCAAGTTTCGCTGAAAGTCTCTCATCACCGCGCCCGGCCCTTCACAACTCCTCTCCTCTCTCCCGTCGAAAGTCCCTCGCCGCTCCCACAGCTCATACTTGGGGGTTAACTCACACGCTTTTACGGTGCCATCTTCACGCTCAACGCTACTTACATAATCCTTGCTAGGTTGGAGCAGATTGTGGCGAGTGGGACTTTATGTCTAATTCTTCTTTTCCAGTTGGTCGATCAGGGCCCACAAGAGTGGCTCCTCCAGAAAGACAATTAAACATTGGGGTCGGACGGGGGTTTGTCGCAAAATTGGGGATTTCTCACTATGGACGGTTTTCGTGCGAAGGTTTCGCGGGCACACCTTAAAGGCATCGCACCGCACTAGATTTTTAAGCTTTACCTTAGTACAGTTCGTAACACGCGACAGCGTCTTGTAGCCTACCAGAGATGATTAAAATATGCTTTGTTTCATCTCAGATAACTGTGAATTGGCATTTAAAGTACAAATTAGTAAAATTTGGATTTTCATATTGTTACAGGTTCATTAATAGATATATAGTATTTTAACTATAAAAATAATATTAAGAAGTGTACTTTAAGTGTTCAGAGATGAAATTCGATAATTTTGTTAATTGTAACGAGAGAGCATATTCCAAACCTGTGTCGCGATATATTTCATGGGGTACTTTTCGTATGAGCTAATTTGGGCAAAATATTTTTAAGTAAATCAATATTGCCTCATGACGACACAGACTCAATGCCGAAGCCTGGGAATTATATTTGATATATATATACATACATATATATATACATATTTTTCTATTTAACTTATATTTCGTCAGCAGTTCTAATCACGACGTTTTTATAAAGCCACAGGCTTCGGTTAGTAATTCTACTCAAACTACGAGTTACATTATACTTTTCGATTTGTTGTCTGATCGAAGGACAAACTTCTTTCCATTTATCAAGTATTAATTTGTTTAAGCAATAAATCAATTGGACCACAAATCGTGAGGCACCAACGATCGTTAACGCGAGTGGTCTATTTGATTTGTTTACTAAGCTTGCTATTATTTAAAATAGCTTTCAGATCTGAAATAGGCCGCTTTGCTTTGGCGATCCTTTATTTAACCCATATTATAAGATTATTTAATCAATAAGACAAATGTTGCCTAGTTACTACGTCTAGTATAAACTTGGCAAACGATGCGTGTTTTTAATACATATACTTGAAAATATTTCCTAGGCCTAACTGTCGGTGTTTTAATTCGTAATTACAAGTAGTTCGAAAGTCGCAATCGTTAATACAATAATATTTTAATTTATTTGGATGACAACATTTAAGATTTAGTTTTTAAATTCATTCGTTTAACGCAATTCTAATGTAGTGTTTACAATAGCAAGTTTTATTGTATCACGTCGTGAATAAATGTTTACTCAAAGTGTCCCACGCCTGCACAAAAGCTGTACGAATCGCGATTGCTAAGTTTTGATTGTATCGTATGGTGTGTGTGCGAAAGACGCATGCGTGCGCCTAGGTTATTAGGTTATACTAGACGTGGTGACGGTGAGGTCGGGGTGGGGCGTTAACGTGTGCGGATGGTTAGGGGTCGTCGTACGGCGGCGCGACGCGGGCCTACAGCGCGGGCGGCGAGTACCACTCGGGCGCCGCGCAGCCGCCAGGTGTGCACCCGCATCCGCACCACGCGCCAAAACACTTCAACGAGTTTAGCAAAGAGTGGCCCGCCGCGTAGGCTCACCACGCGCCTTACACCACACACCCAGCTTGAATACCTCCACATCCCGTCGAGATATTCTTTCTGTTGCCTCTCTGACATGCCTTACAACTAACTCATTTGACGTTTACTTCTCTCTAGGAAGGGCTTGAGCTTACTAATTTGCGTTCAAGGCATGTCCTTCGAAAATTAATTTATTTTGGATATTTTAATGAAAACATCTATACTCTCGTTGAGACCAAAATTGACGAAATCAATCGAAAAGTTAAATATTAAACTGCATTAACACAAACCCACATGTAAAGACGTACGTTTTTATAATGTTAAATAACTTATGGTTATAAGATATAAAACATTTGCATGAATAATTGGATAAAGCTGAGTCATTGGTATTTTTAATTTGCTTTCTGCAACTATGTGAAATGTTTCTCTCGTGAACCCCCTCATGTAATTTAGTGAAATTTTCCATTCCCCGAAGTCGCGCGGCCCCTCGACTAAGTCCGATGAACGCTGAAGTCAGCATGTTTTCTACTCTGCGACACGTTTTCAATTTAACTCTTTAAATATTTTGGATGTGGGCTTTTAACGTATTTAAACTTCTTATATGTTTTCGATTCTAAAATGATTTCTTTTAATAACATCTTAATAGATCTCCGTGATCTTGTTGTAGTGATGTTATAATGTAAAGTATATGCTAAAAATGGTGCTCGCGGGCACCGGCGAGCTTGGGCGGAGCGTCGGCTTTCAACGCACATTTGACAGACCACGTATCCACGGCCAACATAGGGTGAGAGACCTAACAACTTAACTTAAGCTTAACACTTGTATAAATATTTCGTATATATATATCGATATGTATGTTTAATATTAGAGGACTTTTGTTTATTTACCTTGGACTAGACTTAGGAAAACCGTAGTAAAGTAATGAAATTATTATTATGCGTTAATATTAAACAACTTAATATGACTGAACGAGATCCTTTAAATTAATAGTTTACCCGTTAATTAAAATAGGAGAACATTACCGTGTAAATGATTATATTCGTAATTTTAATTTTTTCCTATACATAGTATATTCATTTTTAGTTGTTGCATTTTAAGTTAACGGTGGAATTTATTAACTTTAATTGAATTTACCTGCCAAATTGTTGAAGCAAATAAAGATAATGATGTATGTGTTAAGTGACTGACGAAGCTCAATCATTAGGATAGAGATAGGGCGACACTCCGCACTGTTTACTCGGGTTCTTGTACATAACATATGATATACTTACTTGTGTGTACAGCATAATTTTAATCGATCGACACATAGTTTTAAAGGTTTTCATTTGTACGTTGCCAAATATTTGTTAAAACTTAGACTCGGCTGCGACCGCCGGGGCGCGCTTGCCCGCTCCCTTCGAAGTGAGTTATAATTTTAAATAACCTTTTTAGATTAAATTTAATGTTAGTCCTTTACTGTACTATATCGCTCAATCATTTGACCGATCGACTGATTAAAATTTTAGTGATAAGCTAAGTAATTTAGTCTCGGTGCGGCTGAGCCAAGCGCGTTCCGCTCGCCGCAATCAATTATTTGTTGTAATTATCTTAGGGTTTACGACGTACTGATAGACTGCCCGCTTATTTATAAGGGGAGCTGTTCCTTTAATTTTTAATATATAGATGCGCGACCGTCCTGAGCGGCGGCGTTTGATAAGATTTGTTATAAATGTTTTTACTAGACAAATTGTTGAATACATTGAATACAGAATTGATCGCGTATAGTATAGGGTTATTTAAGATTGCACCATAAGTAAAGTATAATTTATATACGAGGAGTAAGCAAAGTGACGCGACCCGGTGAAAGGTGCGGAGTGCCAAATTAACGCTAAACATATTGAGAAACGCCTTTACATTGTGATGTTCATAGTTAATGCACATAATATTGGTACATTTCTTATAGCTCTATTATTAATTACACACGACTGACATAATGTAGTAATGGAAACTTGTATCTTAAAGCCAATATAATGAAATAATTAATTGATAACATTGACAACAGTGCCTAAATGCCCACTAGGTTACGTGTAGACTATTATTAACCGCTTCGTTGACTCTCGTCTGATCGTTCCTATACTTAGGTTTAATTTGTTTCCAATTCATTCCTCAGTTACAACTCCATTTGCTAAGTCCCCTAAGTACTTGTAGGCTCGTACGGAGTGCACGTTCAAGTCTCGCAATCGCTGCACATGTCCCGTTCTACGCGTTATTCGTTGCGAAAGCTAGCACTTCCGGTTCCATTTCAGGATAATTACATAGCTATAATGTTCAACCACCGATGATCGATCGAAATGATTAAAAACGATGCCTTAAAAGTTAAGTAAATATATAGATAATTTATATTTTATTATTTTCAGTGATATTGAATTTAGCACTAAGATTTTAGTAACGGGACGTAACCCGCACCCACAAACGTTTGGAACAATTAAGCAAGTTAGTTTGTAAATGAATCAATGTGGCAATCATATAGTTAAAACATAAAGAGTATGATTTATTTATAATAAAGTATAATATGTATTAGAAATTTTAGATTTACTCAACTCTAAACCTAGTGCAAATTATTGTGAAAATCAATTGAAGACTATATGAGTTTTTAATTATTATTATCTAGGAAGAGATCATTAAATATTGGATGAATTTATTAATTAAATATAGTTAGCAAAAATACGAATACGATAAGACTCGTTAGAGGCGCTTCTGTCAAATGTGCGTGGTCGGTGGACCGTCGGGCGGCTCCCGCGTTCCGCCCTTGCATACATTGCATTTTAATATTACATTTAGAAATATCGACATATTATAATAAAGTGTTTACTGTATCTTAATATAATGTTTATGAAATTATACTTTAATCATGGCATAACAGTAGCAATGTTTTGTAGTTAACCTTTCGACTCTTGTTTGTATTACTTTACATAGTGTACGCAATTTTTATATGTGTATGTTTATTCAGTAGTTTCACGTTTGTGTAAAAGTGTATTTTGATATTTGATAGCCTGCGCGTCGTGTTGCAAGCGCATACATACATGAATAAATTTTATGATCGTAATTGACTAATTATATTATACGACCTCCCCTAGTTGTAATGTTAGATTATCTGAAACTCTTTTTTAAGTTTAATTTACTATTAAATGCATTTAAAGAAAATGTGTCGGCAACCCGAAGCCGATTATTATGGGTCGGTTCTAAACTTATTTTTAAAAACCAATGCAGGTATTATTATTAATATGAAATCCTCGTATTTATTACTAGAATATTTAATATAATGTAATTATCGAACACCTATTACTCGTATAATAAAATGCACTTTAAAGGCTTTACAGTTAATTATAACATTAATTAATATAAAACTTAGGAAAAGTTGTTGTTTATTTGTTTTAATTAAAATTTTGATGTTGATTATTTTTTTAATATTTTTTCTTTATAGTGAATTAAAGTACATATTTTGATCTATTTAGATTACAAAATCATTAGGTGAACGATCGACTGATGTACAATATTTAAAGTAACTATTAATTATGGCAGTGTATAAGTTTAACTTGAAGCGTTTCGTCTACGGGGCGTTGTATTTATACTGAGATAAATTTATTTCTTAAAAATGTAATTAATTGGAGGCGACTACCGCGACCGAGCCACTAAGCATGTTACGGTTGTAAGACTATTATCTAGATTTGTTATAATCTTGTAATTTGTAAACGTACTTTACCTTAGGCCTAGAGTGCGTTCGCGCGGAGCGAGCGCGCTCGTTGGTCGCGACCGCGTTCGCTCTGCCCCCCTATATAAAAAGAAAAATTATGATAGACTTACGCGTGCGTCCTTGTTAATTTTTTTACAATTACCTAATGATAATTAGTTAATTACGGTTAATAATAACTATAACTGAAGCATTAAATATTAAGAAGGCTTTGTATGAAATTTAAGTACTCGATGTAACGATAAAAGTGCTATCACAGAAAATTACACTTAAGGTTTTTTCGAAGTAGAAACTATCATATTAGGTACTTTGGGTATATATTAGAGTTAGCTTTAACTGGTAACATTTAAGTATGTAGTAATGTAATGGAAAAATATTAAACGGTTTTGTCGTAGTTTTCTATTTAATAAGCTTCTTCTATATTAATGGTTTAAACTAAGTAATTACTGGTTGATAAATTAAAAAATATTACTATTACAACTGCAAATATTTGAGATATCTTATGATAAAATATATATCTACTTTAAGGACATTATAAAACGTAGATAATTAAAAGAAATCAAAAATTTCAAAATAAATGGCATTTTTAATGGTTGTTACCCAGTCCCTTTACATAAGTTATCATAATTTTTGTTTTTATGCTCGTCCATAATAGTCTTACGAAAACAACAATTAGGTAGGCAAGCCATTCCTAGATCTAGGTGGAACTAGTGACGCGGTCGTTTCCTACATTCCCTAACAATTTAATGAACAATATCACGTGCTTATTTTCAACCGCCCATTAACATATTTACGTTAAAATGTTATGAATTTTAGTACTAAATAAAAAATAATACTATATATCTTGTTCCATAAGTCGGTACATTTGACTTTAAATTCTTGCCTGATGCAGTTTTAGTAAAAAAAATAGTCGCGCTATTATTAAAAGTTTACGTCGTAGACGCAGTAATAACGAATCGAAACGCACCGATAAAATTTATAGGCAAAGGCTGATGGTGTAGGAAGCAACATGGGAAGCGCATAAGAGCGAAGCTATTAGACCACCTTTACAGGTTAATAGAACATTATAAAATTGCGAATTTATAAAAAATATGTGGGGATGTGTTAAATGCTCTATAGGAGGATAATACTTAGCAGTTTAAATTATTGAAAAATCATACAAAAATTTAAAACACAATACTAACTATTCTTGATTTAGAATCTCAATGACTTCGTCATCGGGCGATGAGCAATATACAAGATTATTTGATTGATGAGAACTGTGATGCAGGTTGCCATGGTGTACTGCGGTGGCATGGTGTCGCCGCAGCCCTCTTTTTGTAACGTGTCAGACATATCCGCCTCCGTCTCAGGTTATCATCCCGTTAATATTTTCCAGTTGTGTCCATCGTGTAGAAGACATTAGTGTCTGCGTATTACATTATAGTATTTACACACTAGCTAAAGTTTAATTACAATCAAATCATCCGCCATCCTTTGCACTTTTAAAATTGATACGTCGGTACTAGTAACACTAGTTGCAATAGGAAAACTCGTGAGGAATGAAGGTGCGTGGTGCGGTGAGTTCTTTTTATTTGTTTTTGGTTGATAATATAGAAATGTAGTTAAAATTGATAAGAAATGCTTTATAACGTTGCTATTAGAAACTGTTTATTGTAATTTGATTTTAATACAGGTTTATGTGTAGGTGATGATTATGAATACACCGGCGGATCCGGAGATGGTTACCAGAAACCATCTAAACGAAGTCACCACGGATCTTCGGGCACTACTTCCGCCTCTTCTTACCATCCCTATAGGCGTTAATGAGTAAACGTTTGGTTCTTCATGGCTTCTGCCTCCAGTAACGGCCAGCTGGCGGTTCCTTTTTTGACGTGTCCACCTTTTTATTTTAAGTTTCCCGTTAAATTTTGACTAGATATATATTTGATATATTAATTATGACTTAACGAATCGCTACAGAACCGCTAAGCAGCGCTATTTAACAAGCTTGTTGAACGATAGTTGTACTTTTTTTATGAATTGAATTTTGAGTGTCTTTTTGCGGAATCAACTCTGGGAATTTAAATTTTTTTGTGGATTAAAAGAGAACTTGCGACTTTAGATATCTCAAAGGTATGATTCCGTCTTTTTATTCATAAGAAGTTAGTATAGTTTTCTTATTCGTTTACTTATGTTGAATTTGGATTAAAACTGTCTAAATTAATAGTTGATACGAATCACTTTCGTTAAAGTAAAACAAAGTTGATTCTTCAATATCTTATATTTGAGTAGACTATTTAACATATAAGTAACAAAAGTTAAGCTGCGTTTTAAAATTTACAAATTTTTTTACTTGATCACCAAGCGCTTATATAAATTTAAGTTATTGCGACCAGTTCGGTTTGCTGCATTTCACCATTATATATAACCTTTGAACTAGACAAAAGACATTGAATGTTCTATATTGCCGATTTAATTTGGTTTCGAAGACGCTTAACCTTACGCTGTTTGCAAATGATGTACGAAAAGAGTTAGATTGGCAATTTCATTTTTCCAATCCGAATTGACTATGTATTTTGTTTAATTCAAATAAAAGTACTAAACCTACTATTTGTAAGCTTTCTTTAACTTTACTATCAAGACTGACTCGATTCCTCTGACAACGACGTAGGTACCTTAATGTTCGTTAGATTTTTTTACACGATATATGTTTATTTTTGAGATACTTTAAAATTAAATCACAATATTTTTATAGAATCTAATATATAATAAAGTAAATACATTCAAGTAAGTTCTAATTTTAGAAAGATACAATCGATGTAATTAAAATATTTTTACTATTAATAGCTATAATACTAGAGTGTACATAATTTAAAAAGTCAAATCAAAAGAGACGTCTAGTTAAGGACTACAATCAACTATAGACATATGATTTTTAACTTTA
>JAAAKR030000017.1:0-11085 GCA_010014985.3 Delias pasithoe
TATAATCAATACGAGTACAGATAAGTTTAGTATTTCTTAAGACTTTATTATTTAAAATTAAGACACAAATAGGTCCGCTTATACTAACTAGGTGAGCCTTCTGCTAGTTTGCCACCATTTCCATAAAATAAAAAATATTTATAAATACCTCATCTACAATTAATATAACAGGATACCGCTTCCCTTCCTTAAAATCTTCATCCTCCTTAACTTTCGTTGCGACTTGAGAGAATGCTTTTATGCCATCAACAACACTAAATTTGTGAATTTCTTCAAAGCATTTTGACAAGCACTTCACACATAATTCACTTGCAAATTTAAAATCATCATCACATTCTTCACATTTGATACAACACTTTTGTTTTCTTAACTCATCTGTGTCACCATGCTCAATAAGAATCTGACGAATGCATGATTTAATTTGATGGGACGACAACATTGGAGATGAATCTATAAGATTATATAGCAACATTTTTTGTTTGTTTGTTAATTTTATGAATCTGGAATGACAGATAAATGGTGGATTAAATGATGTCCCGTGAAATAGATTTTGTGGTTGTGGTAGTCTTTAAGAAATTAAAATTAGGACACTTAATTAGATTAAGTTATACATATATAGCTTCAAAAGCAGTATTGCTAATAAATATAGAAAAATTGGGCCTGTAGAATTTTAATTTAACTGTCTATAAATTTAAAAAATTCTTTGTTTTCTTTCATATTCTCGTGTTACTCTAAGGTAAAAAGTTTACTTACCCCCAATCAGCAATGGCAGTGTCTACATATTGAACAATTTTATGTTTCAGCATGGAATCTATTAACTTTCCTGTAAGAAGGCAACACCATCCACCAAGCCATTCTTTATTCATCATATCTATTACACCCTAAAATATGTTTCTATATAAATTGAATATTCTTTATTATAAATAACTTTATTTTCAATTTACAATAGTTTTAAAAGTAAAATTAATTTCATCTGGATTTTTAAATTCTATATTTATGCTAGGTAGTTATATTCCATGACAATTAAATCTCAAGTCAAATACATCTAAGTTTCAAATTTATTAGTTACTTGTAAATAGTAAAATCAGATATCTCTTTAAATAAAAGAATATTTAAGACATTATTTTAAGTATATAAAAAATAAAGAGGAGTATAAAGTATAATAGTTAATATAGGACATTACTGTTTTAATAACTTGCTATTGTCTTTATCTTAATATTATATACTTACTTTCATGCGGAGATCATTCTCCTCCCTCTTATACCAATAATTCTTAATTAGTTTTTTATTGTTGACAAACTGCGAGCTCTCTATGGTTGTATAATTATCATCCAATAAAGAATAAAGCTCTTTAAATAGTGGCTTTTCGCCTTCTGTAACCAACATTATTGATAAAAATTCTACCATAAAACACTTTTTTGACTTGTGCATGCTTGCTATAATGTATCCAGTGGTATGGTAAAAAAACATGAATGCATATAAGAGTAGACTTTAAAAAAAATTAATATAAAGAAAAAAATTATTTTCAGAATTTTTGTGCCACAAAACAATAAGGTGCCTCAAAAGGTACAGAAATTTCACCAAAGCTTTTTTTCATAAAAGATACAGACATTTTTTCATAATAGATCACTTTTATGTGTTTATATTTTAACAAAATGGCACTTATGATAAACTGGCTAACCCAACAAATGCCTACAATTTTTCTATAGAACTCAATCATATATTTGTTTTCATGAAAGCATCTTCGACTTAATTTGCAAAATCCAACTACCACGAAACAGTCTTTTCATTTCTCATATACTACGTTCCTTGAAAATAACAAAGCTTTGTAATGATAAATGAATTTTCAATATTGGTTCGGTAAATCCAGAGAATACACTCAACATCACAACCAAATCAACTTTACCTCTTTATAGTGTTAGTACAGATAAACCAGAATAAAAAACTTACCTTTAGTAACGTTGGCTGGTATCAAAATGCTCATCGGTTTGTCTATGTAATGATTAGTGAACATAGTAACAAATATAGAATTTATTTCAGTTTTAAATTCATTATATGGTTTGATATTTTCTTCTGGATTGTACCGTGATGTTAACTGAACTACAGTCCATTCTAAAATTTTTATTAAAATTAATATCTTGAAAATTACCAAAGCTACTTTGAAAAAATGCTAACAGATGAGTTTGAGAAATATATATTTACTAAAAAATTAAATACAACATTTAAGATAAATTATCAACTAAGTAAAGTAACCTTCTTTCTTATAGTTGTTGCTTTATTTAAAACTTAAGACATAAAAACTGCCACTCTCACACTGAAAATTTGTTGCTTAAACAATCTAGAACAATTTCAGAAAAGATCTGATACTAGCAAAGTTTATAACTAAGGGGTTAATGTATTATGTTCTCTACAATATACTGTATACAGTATATCTAAGTCTTGAAATCACTGCAATTCTTTATAATGATTAAAAGGTCACTTTGTACCTTTAGGTAATTCATCTAAAATTTTCAGTAAGTTCCCAACATTATTATGAGGGCCAAATCTTATGTATTGTTTATGTAAGGGCATTATAGGATCTTCTTTATTTGATATTTCATTGTCATTAATTACATCTTTTAATAATTCCTTCAAGTATTTGTCTCCTTTATTTCTAAAAAATACAATATATATATTTTTATATTAAATGATGCTAACCACAACAATTTGATATATCATCATCTCAGCAGTAGGACGTCTGCTGCTGGACATAGGCCTCCTCTTTGGACCCCCATACGTTATGTATGATGAATAACTAATGTGTGATGATTTTAAATAATATATTAGAACTTAAAGCTGTATTGAAACAACCATTGTTTTATTCTATTAACCCAGAACTTTTAAATACACAGTTTATTCTATTAATGTACATTTCTACTATAAAAATATATTTAAAAATACTTACATAGGGTTTGGAGGTATTCTATGATTTAATTTTGTAAATAAGTTTATTAGTTTTAGTGCATCTTGTCCTGAAAAATGTGAAATGAAGATATAAGATTTTTATATAATTATTTATACTGTAGAATAAAAGTAACACTTTTGTATGGGTAAAATATTGAAATAGTCTACCAGATGCTTTTTGTTGATCCTCTCTATACACAGCCAAACTTCTGACGGCAGTTGACACAGATTCACTAAAATTAAATCCATAATCTTCCTTATTTTCTAATAAGCACTCTTCACCTAGGAGTCTTCTTCCACCTGATAATATATATTTGATAGATTATTTTATTCGTAATGTATTAAATATTTTCAAAAGACCCGTTAAAAGATAAGTACTGTCAATAGATTAAGTATAATTTTTTTCTTTACCAAGAACTTCTTGAATCTAAAAACACAAAATAAACAACAGGAATACTAGTTATTAATCGATGCAATATTCTAAAAATTATTTACTTTGGTAATTTGCACTACATGGGATTAAAGGCATATTTTCCATATATTCACTAAGTTTATTTTTATAAATAGGTAACACAAAATCATTTTCATCAAATATCTCAAAGTCTGCCATTTCTATAAAAGTTTAATACAAATTCGAATTGAAACTGTAAAATTATGTTGTATAATGTAATGGTGTAGACGGTTACATATTTGAAACTAAACTAAACACACTTTACAGACGAGCTTTTACACAGATTATAACTGCTAAAATTGTGTTTATAACACTTAATGGTACAGCGTATATTAAAAAGTATAATTTCAATTATATTTTATTTATAATTCTTAATGCTTATGTAATAATAATTTCAACAGCCTCGCTTAGAAAGTCACTCCGAAGTGTGACTAGAAAGTGACTGAGGTATAAACTACACAGGTCAGTTACAAAATGCTTTCTGGATATTTTGAATAAATATTATCAAAATATTGTTATAAAAAATGACTTTTTGAACTAAATTACTATTATTATTAATTTCATTTTGATTTCTTATTTTTAATTTGTACTGGATGTATTAAATTACATTTATTTTTGTGTCTATACTCTAGGATTGCAGGAACGAGAAAATCTCTAAACCAAAACCTTTTACCACCACAAAAGAATACCCAAGGCAACTATGTTAGGGAAAAGAACGTGGTTGCGTGAAGCTTTGGAACCCCCTCATAAAAGTTTTCTATTGCCGCTTCACATACAGCTGAAATTGATGAATGAAATTGTGAAGTCATTTGGTGGTTGGCCGATATCTGATGGCTAATCCAAAAATTCATTACAATTACTCAAAAAGAAGAGTGGAGATTCAATAAAAATTCATAAAAATATTTTTAAGTATTAATATCTACCCTAACTAAAGTATTACCTAATGAGTTTGAATGTATATTTTCTTCATTCAATTACTTATCAAAAAATTTTAGGAGATGTGAGTAAAGAAGAGGGTCACGATTTTACAAAAATGTTAAAAGATGTAACAATAGGGAAACTAGTGTTATAATGAACGCAAACTACTGTAGGACTTTATACATTTCAGATTCTTACCGCAAGCGAAAATGTATCAAATGGAGTCTCATTGCGAAAAAAAATGTTGTAAGTGTTGCCCACGTCTTAAAATACCCAATTATAAATAAAAAAATATATTGTTACTCTCCTCATCATTGATGTTATATAAAATGGATAATTTGTTTAACATAGATATCTACATTTACAGTTTACGTGGCGTTCTATGACAAAATGAATAATTTATCATTGCATCATGCATAAAATATTATAAGTTTGATATGTTTCTAATTTGAAAGATGACGTGATCCATATCTTCATTTTAGTTTGTATCCACTAATAGTGTTGGTCTGTAATGTAATATTGCTTTTTTATAAATCAAGACAACACAGCGATATTATTGAAACATAGACCATATAATTACAATCCTTATTGATATAACATATATAATCTATATATATACCTCTCTTATTAAGCAGGAGACCTAATGAATGAGAAGTATGTTAATTATATTTAAATGTTTCAATTATAATGCCAGCGGCGTGCGATGTGGAGTAGCTTCTTTATAAATATCATTTAGGTATAGAAACTTACTTTCACAGGATTGCGCTTATCAAATAATTGTTTTTGTTTTATGTTTTTAAGGCAGGCTTCTTTTTGAAATAAATGTACTCATATTAGTTTAGAAGCCACACAAAATATATTTTGAAAAATCATTGTTAGATTTTTATAAACCATGTGTAAAATAATTTTAATTTATACATACAAAAACTTACCGAGTTTTTAAATCATTAAGGTCGCTTGATTATATAGATATTCTGAAAATCAATTTAAATAAATAATTTACGGGAAAATAATAAATAATAATAATAGATGAATATGAAGACGAGTCTCTGAAAATAAAAAATAATAAGAGGCTTATGTTTTTCAAAACTTTATTGGTATTAACCATAAACTTGTTAAATAAACTTCTATAAGTTAGCAGTTTAATGAATAGTTAAGAATCTTAATATGACTAAAACAAATGCTACCTATAACAAAATGACATAAGTGGCACTTTGAAATTTAGATGATTCTACTAGTGTGCACACTATAAGGCACAAATCGAATTCTATTTCTCCAAACAGTGTAAATTGAATTAAATATGCATAATTAACGAAAATGGAAATACGAATTAAAATACTGACATGTTACCTTAGACAGGCTAATAAATACAAGCAAAACTAGTAAATAAAGCATAATATAATCACTAATTTTTAATTTGTGTAACACAAAAATAAACTATTCGAAAGAATTTAACATACTTAGAACTACTCTTGATACAAAGTTGCTTTCAAATACTCGGATTCCTTAACCGTAAAAGGCGGTAGTGTATTAGGAAACGGATTCACAAATAACAACGATTAGTTACAATTTTATAAAGTACATAAAACCGTTGGATATGTTTAAAAGGCACAAAATTAGGTATTTTTTTTAAATTCAAATAGACTACAAATATGTTGTTTATAAAAATTTAAACAATTCAAATGATTTTTGTTGTCCAAGCACCACATCTACATTTTTAGTATGTCTTATATCTAACATTCTTCAATAATATTCAGTTAAATATTTGAACAAAAACCTTACTTACTACCTACTTATTATTGCCATTTTATTCAGTAGCCACAGCGAAACGTAGTGATAAAAATAATAAAGTACCTAGTCACTCACATAATGCTTGACGATAGTGATTTTACAAAGATTAGACTAATATAATACATCTTAGTTATCTTATTAACAATTCAAAACAGATCGAGACAAAATCCAAGGCCAAATACTATCACATATAAGTTCGAAACGCTAACTAGGCAATAACATAAATATTAACTGCTCTAAAAAGAACAGCAGATACTTATTCGAACTGAAGGAATTAAGTATTGTATTATTATGCTTGTATTATGCGCGTAACTGTCTGCTGCATTTAATCGAGTATGCACGCGTGTCTTCGCTCAAATGAACACGGCGTAGTATGAACACGGCCATACTCTCATCAATGCTTAATTTATTCAATATTGAACAAATACACCGTATGCCCGTTAAAGTAAGGTAAAAACATCCGATATAACGGAAATAACTTAATCTACTTAAATAATGAATTGATCACAAAACAGGGAGTATCGAGATTAATAGTGGCACTCAGAAAAGGAAATTTGGTTGCATGCAGATCAAGACATGTTGATACCTACCCTCTTGCTGAAAGGCGTTGCGTCGATGACCCTTTCGTTCAGTTTGTCCTCTTCTCTGAAGTGTATTCTGGTGATCACAATGTCGCCTGTACTCAGGGTCTGGGATTCAACTTCTGCCTTCTTGATCTCATCAACTTTATTGTTAGTTGAATTATGACACTTGCAGCAACAATTCTTTCCATCGTCTCCTAAGTTTAAAATTTGGCTAAGATTTGACCAATCTTTATTCTTGAGCAGAGGCAGAGTCTGTTCCATTGTTTGAGAAAATTTATCTTCAAGTTCACCGCTTAATGGAGCAACTGCTGATAGAATGGCCTCTAGACGGTTTATCTTCTCAACTTTGTCCATATTTGTATCTGACAATATTTCATCCATCATTTGCATAGATTCCGTGAGGCTGGGGGGTTGTGAGTTTGGGGAAGAGATTGAGTCTGACGCGTTTGATTCTAAGCTCTGCATTTCATTTTCTTTATCATCATCCTCTGAATCACTATCTTTATCTTGACCTATAGCTTCTAGTTTTTCAAGTTTTTTCGAAATCTTGTGACACCCTTTAAGCTTTTCTTTTTCTTCTTCTGTCAATTCTAAATATCTTAACAATCTAATTTCTCTGTTGCTTAGAACAATATTTTTTGTAGTTTCAGATAATTTCTGTTTAAGTTCTCCGACTTCTGTGTTAATTTTTCTTTGCCTCTTACGTAATTTAACTTCTGTAGGTTGAATATGCATAAACACCTGCTCATTGCTAAGTTCCTCAAATAACTGTTGATGTTCAGGCATTATATTACTTGACATAAAGGAATAAATTGCGGGATTTACTAAGGATAGAACATCAGAAGCAGCATAGATTATCATATCTTTAGTTAGAGGCCTTCTAGCCCAATATCTTTGATCTCTTCTATATACATTTTTTAATTGTTCCTTCATTGGATTCATTGGTGCATTGTATAGTTCACAAAGAGCATTAAGACTTAGATTTTTGACTTTGTAAACAGGCACATTTTGATGCTGTAATTGAAGTACTGCATGGGCTGCTTGGGTATCGAATACATTTTTTAAAGTGATTTCAAACTGATTATGTAAATTGACAGAATCATTTCTGCAATCATGTATTATTTTAATTACATTTTCACTTTCTAGCAGGTCTTTTATTTTTCCTTCGGTGACCATACTTGGGCATGCAAAAATATCTAAAATGTATACTTCACCATTCATAGTAGCTATTTGACACAAAGTCAAAACTCCTTTAAGACCCAAGTTTATTCCTTCACAATCAAATGAAACTATATTCTTTCCAGTGCGTTTAACATTCATTATACTATCTATTAAAGTAGCACTTTCTCTAGCACTTGCAATAACGGTTGTACTTTGTAGCACCTTTTGTCTCCATGCTTCTCCCATCAAATTATTACGTACATTCATGCCATTTACTTCTTCTGAGCACCGAGCATTTAAATGATTGTTTACCCTGTCTCTGACCATATTTTCTGCCAAGTTTTTAATAACAATTGAATTTATTCTTTGCTTAAGTGTCTGATTGGCAATATTAGCTTGTGTAATTCTGGGAGATTCTACTGGGCTGAGTATTCTATTTGCCGGACTTTTAGTACCATCTGAGGGGGTAGGACTGGGAACTATAAGAGGAAGTGGGGAGGATGGTTTTTCCTTTTCTTCAATAGGCTTTGGTGTTTCAGTCTTAACTTTAGGTTTTGAATTAAGATACATAACTGGTATTTTTGGTTTACTAATCAATGTGACAAGATTTGATTGTACATGAAAACTATCAGAGAAAAGTTTTAAAAAAGCAGTTAAATCGGCTGGTGTTTTAAACATCTGGTACCAGTACTCCTGAGGGAATCTTGAAACAATCAAGTGAAATAGCTGATCCACCATAACAGGCCCCTTAGCCTCAATACATTGAGCTACATAATCCAACAGTTGTTGTGCTGTATCTGTATTTATGTTAGCAACAGGTAAATTATGAAATTGTTCATTGTTACTATGTGCATTTTCTCTCCTATGGTTATCACTGACTAGAACAACATTATCATCGATTATTTGAAATGTATCTGGATGCTTCATGAGAAATTCTTTGAACTCTTTGATGCGTTGACCAGATATATGTCGTACCTGAGGTGAGGCTTGACTTCTGTGCCCCAGAAGACTTTTTATGGGCACCTCGGTCCCTTCACCATACTGCACCATTTTGCCCGCGAAGTATTCTTTAGCTTCTTCGATGTAATCGTTGTTAGAGGAAGCACCAGCACCGGCGGGGCACCTCTGAAATGTGTTGATATCAACATAGTCCCCGTCTATGCTGAACAACGCTGGGTACTGGGTGAGGAACTTTTTAAGACCCGATTGTGACCCGCCAGCGATCTGACGCATTTCTTTAGTAAATCCCTTGGCACCAAACTGACAGGAAAGATCGTGCAACGTTCTCGGCTCGCCTTTATCGAGCAGGCGCTCCACGAAGAATAACAGAGTGAGGTTTCTAGCGAGCTCATATTCCATTGATTCCATTTCCCAACAGTTGGTGCCAATGTGTTTCTTACACTAAAATTTTCTACGTATATGTGTCACCCACAACACCATGAAATAATTGTTAATCAAAGAGTATAGAGAAAAGTGACGTGAGATATCAAATATGAAACGTTACTTTTTTTGAATTGCTATGGGCACTAGTTTTTTGAGCTTAATTTTATTCTAAATAAACTGATGGAAATTTTATCTTATATAATTATATAGGTAATTATATATATATATATATATGGGAAATTTTATAAAGACTTTTGGGGATATTATCACAATTAGTCGTGTTTCATTGAAGTATGCAAAACTTTCTTTTAAGTGCGCAAAATTATGAATATTAAATTCTTAAAATTTTTCTAATTAACAGTTTGAACAAAATAATTTGAAACGTGATGCGCTCTCATTACGCCACTAAAATTGTATTTGAGGAGACACATTGCATTAGTGTTGCTATTTAAAAAATCTGCATACACCAAATAGTTATTTAAATTTTTTAATAATAACAATTAGTGAATAGTAAATCTAATTTTATTTTAAATAAATTATTAATAGAGCTACAGTTGTTTAAATTATTAATTAATATAAAAAAATATATTAATATTTTTCGAGATCTGATTTGACAGTGCATATTCAGAGTTTGGAGAAGAAGTACTAATTTAATTTGTTGTTGAATTTATTGTTGGGTATACTATTGGTGCGTTCGACTGGACGCTCAAATATGTACTTCATATACTCTGACGTAGCTTGTTAATTGTCACTTGTTAGGTCAGTGGTGATTATAGTTTCAACTCTAATATATCATCTAAGGGGGAGTTTTTTTCAACTGATAGTTGTATTTTATTTCAGACTAATTGCATTTATTTTCTGAAATAAGAAGAAAATTATAAGTATCAAAAAGTTTCTATACCTTTTCCCTAAAACAATATGGTAAGTAGACTTTAATTAATTTTAAAGACTTTTTATGGAAACTGTATTGAATGTCTTTAAAAAATAATATTAATTTGAATAAACACGACATACAATCATCAATAAGTTTACAGTAAAGCATATATGTATTATCAAATGTTAAATGATCATTTTTAGTTGGTATTAGTCCTTGGAGATTTACATATTCCGCACCGCTGCAGCAGCTTGCCATCGAAGTTTAAGAAGCTTTTGTTACCAGGTCGTATCCAACATATTCTGTGTACTGGCAATCTATGTACTAAAGAGTCATATGATTACTTAAAAACTTTAGCCAATGATGTCCATGTTGTTAGGGGTGATTTTGATGAGGTAAGTATATTCGAAAAAACCTTGTTTTTTAATTTATTGAAGCAAGATTGTTGAAACATTGTTTTATAATTTAATTTGAATAATAAAAAATTTTAGAACTCCACTTATCCCGAACAAAAAGTAATAACTGTTGGTCAGTTTCGTATTGGCCTTATTCATGGTCACCAAGTTGTTCCATGGGGTGATGAAGAGTCTCTAGCACTTATACAGCGTCAGCTTGATGTAGATATACTCATTTCGGGACATACACACCGCTTTGAAGCATATGAACATGAAAATAAGTTCTATATAAATCCTGGATCTGCAACTGGTGCATATAATCCTATGTTCAGGTAGATAGATTTTTATGACAATACTTTAACCAAACATATTTGCTTAAAAAGAAAATATGAAATTAAAGAAGCCAAATTGCTATCACTTTGATTTGGAAACACACAATTACACTGTTGTTTTGTATTTTC
This sequence comes from Delias pasithoe, assembly GCA_010014985.3. Taxonomy (NCBI): domain Eukaryota; kingdom Metazoa; phylum Arthropoda; class Insecta; order Lepidoptera; family Pieridae; genus Delias; species Delias pasithoe. The sequence goes on from JAAAKR030000017.1 coordinate 10,962, forward strand.
GATTGTAGAATTAATTTGGTAATGTTGTAATAATAAATAAAAAATATTTTTTTCTTTTGTTTTTAATATAGATATTTTTTTTAAGGAATGCAACACCATCTTTTGTGTTGATGGACATCACTAA
>JAAAKR030000017.1:196678-207666 GCA_010014985.3 Delias pasithoe
AAAGATAATCTTTAACAAAGTTTTTACATATATTGTTAGGTTATAGTCGGCAAAATCGCCTCAGTTCGTTTACGTTAAAAAACATAGTCTGTGATAAATGCCAGTCGTGCAGCTAGTTAACGAAAACCAAAATATAACAATTTTGTAAACTTTAAGTTCACACGCAAATTTCTAAACATTACCTTCGTCATGTAAATATACACGAATAAACAAAATTTAGCAACTGCTCAAAATTATAGCTGTTTTGGGCATTCGAGTGGCCTTGATTATAGTTTTTGTGATGCCTAAAAATAATGAATTGTAGCTGACCTAGCGAATTTCGTGTAGCTCAGTAGTAAGGATCAATGTATGTGTTAAGGCTGTATTAAATACTGTTTTTATACTCATTTAATCGTAATTTGTGAGGCGGGAAATCATTTACTATTTAATAATGATTTAGTTAAAATTAAACAATTCGTACTTATAGCTTACAATTTCGAGATCGTCAAAAACGTACTACAAAATGTTCAACGGATTACATTTGCTTCATATATATTAAAATTATAATAAAAATCGATTCTTCAATTAAACGTGGTTTAATAAACCCATCCGTTCTGTGTATGGTTTACTTGAATATGTTATGTTTATGTTGTGTACCATTGGGACCATAAAATATGTAAATATCATTCCGCTATAGCTTTATGGGGTTGAGTGCAAGTAAAGACGAGGTATCTTTGAAAAAAATAAAATATTTTGCACGCTTCTTTATGTTATAAAAAACACGATTGGGCTAAATTTCATTCTGGTTAAGACACACAAATTGAATAGTGCTTAAACTAAGCTTTGTATTCTAATAAAATGATCTTTAATGGTTAGCAATTTAAGATGCTTGTCAGTTCTTTTTAAGGAATGACACGGTAAATATTTCAATTGAAATTTATTATTTTTAATGTAGATATTATTATACAAATATTTAACTCAAATAGAAATTACGAGAGGAAATAACGATGTTGTTATGAAAACTCGAACAATTTCTATTTTTATATAATTTAATTTAATGTCTATAATCGCTGACGTTATGAAATATTACATTTATATAAATTATGTATTGTCAAGGAATTAGTCAATATTTAACGTAAGTTTAATGTAATTATGTAAAAAGGAGATAGTAATTTCTGTTTGTTTAATTTTTAATCCACATATTATTTTCGCGGCTATTAGCAGTGCCATTTATTGCTAAATGCACAATAAGTATTAAAATATCGCAAGTTTTATAAATGAACAACTTACCTTATAAGAAGTACGAAACCTGTGTATATAAATCATAGTTAGATTTAATCCCTTCTGCTAATATGATTTGTATTTTATTTAGGAAATATTGTATGCCATTATTCAATTATGGATTATATTCAATGTTAAATTGAATTACATTTCATTTCTTAACCGAGTTTAATTTATTAACCTTGTGCAATAAAACATTTATTTTGTACGATATGTTGTTTATTTTAACTACAGATATAAAATCGTCTAATCTACTAAATACTAAACAAAACAATTTTCAGACCAAAGGCGTAAATGGGCGTGTGGCAAATAGAGCAAAGATTGTTTTTTTTTTTAAGTCTTAGATATATTCAAAATATTGGGTGTTATTCTATTCTGAATAATGACTTCATACTCCATATTTTAACTTATACCCTATGCAATAGGGAAATCAATAATTTTAATGTTTTTTATTATTTTATAATCTGTACAACATTATTTCTCTCGATAAAAAATATCTGCAGTAAAGTGTCAACGATAAAAGAAATATTATGGCAACATTTTAATAACGGAAGCCGCCATTTATGTGACGTCATGGGCGGAGTTTAGTTGAAGATCGAATTCGGATTCGGTTGGCGGGCGCGGCCATCTTGGTGAATAAGTGACTTGGCGATTTGGATTTATTTAGTGAAAAATCAGTTGTAATCCACAATGTCAGAAAGGGAAGATAATGTGTACAAAGCTAAATTGGCCGAGCAGGCCGAGCGCTATGATGGTAAGTATTTATTTTTCCCGTGGGCTCTAAATTAAGAACACAAATTCCTTCTTATTTTTGCCGACAGTTGAAAGATGATTTAGAAATAGTATCTGCAAATTTTCATTTTATATGTTCATTAACGATGAAATTATGTTTATTAAATCAAAAAACGCCTGTCTTACATTCAAAAACTACATAAATTAGGGAAATATAAATCAATGGTTTTGGGTTAGGCTTGGTCAACGATCGATGCGTCATCCGCCGGTGGGATGCCCTTTATAAGGTTTTATGCTAGGATATTTTAGATCTTTTCTCGTTATCAACGTTATAAAAAGTGAGGATATATTGTTAAAGAAATTCTAGCAATTTGGGCATTTATGAACGAAATCGATGAAACAAAAAGTTCTCTTTTTTCCTATCTTAATACTTGGTCGATGTCATCAAGATCAGTAGAGCATAACTTACCTTGGAGAGTCAATAGATGAGACTTTGGAATGTTCTAGATAAGAGGGAAAGCTCGTAATGTCGGCAACTCGTGGTCGGTTTCGCCCATTGTTGCAGATAGTGCAGTCATGAATGTCTCCGATAATCGCCTACTTAAAGATAAAAGAGATCTTAAACTTTATATTACATTTAATGATAAAAAAAATCTAAAATTAATGATTAAATGTAATATATAAGTTGTGTCATGATCATGTATTAAATAAATCACATTAAATAGTTTTGTATATTTTACATTATTTTTAATTCAACAAACGATTAAAAACCAAGTTCATTATGCCTAATTGATTCAAGATGGAAAAGATCATTAACTTACAGAGATAAGTTACAATACATGAATTTATAAATCAACAGAGGGCATTTATCATTATATTATATAATGTTCGATAACATACAGGTTTTTAAATTTGTGACATCTCACTTAAATCTAATCAATCATCTATTTTCAAATGTTTTGACATATATGAATTATTTCAGAAATGGTTGATGCAATGAAGAATGTGGCTTCCCGCAATGTATCAGACAATGAACTCACAGTTGAAGAGAGGAACCTCCTCTCTGTTGCTTACAAGAATGTTATAGGAGCCCGCAGAGCATCCTGGAGAATAATCTCTTCCATTGAACAAAAGGAAGAAACAAAAGTAATGTTTAACTATATTCTATATTGTAGGTTTTTTCATATTGAACTAGCTAAAGCTATTATAATATAAAGTCTTTAACATCAACTTTTTGCTATATGAGTATGTAATTGTTAATAAACATTGTTATAATTACAACCACTGTTCATGACATTAACATTCCCACTGCACAAGACCTTTATCTAATTATGCAGAATGTTAAACAGAGTGTTGTCTGGAAGTGCATTAATTCACCTGGGATTGTGAATTCCTGTGAGACAATGTTGCCTTGCATTGTTAACATTTCCATGTCTTATCTGTTATGAAATAATTTTATCAACTCTAAATTAAAAGTTTAACATTTGTGACTCCTACTAATCTGGTGATCACTAGTTTGTCATTGAGGTAATTTTTTCTTGAGTTGTATTAAATATATCAGTGATATTTTAATATTTGTAAAAAATGTTATATTCTATCAATATATTTCAATAAAAATTCAAAGAATATGTTTACCAATATATGTGTAATAGAATCTCAAAGAATAAGAGTAATTGAAGCAAGTTAAACTGGAAAGTTTTTTGTATTATTGTTTTTCAGATGCATTGTCAAATAGAAAGTTTTTTAGTCAAATCTAACTAGGTGTGACTAGCCTAAAAGCAGTAATAACGTCATGATATATTTAATATTATTCAGTTTTCAAGTGAGTCACAGTTATGTACTACTTTTATAAGTGACTGAACTGACTTGTGCAAGATCTCAGGTCATAAGTGTTTTGTAGAAAAAATCCTTATATGGAGATCCAGATATAAGATAAATGGTAATACTGCCTTATTTATGAAATAGCTGACATTGTCGTTAAACAAGATTTACAGCTGAAAATTAATAGACACATGGGTGTGTTCTAATGGTTGGAATATAACCTCAAATTGATAAGCTTAACACACAATAATTATCTTTTTCATAGTCCTTAATAATTTTCATAACCGAAGTGAGAGCTCTTTTTAACAGATTTTTAAAAATCGGATTTATACTCTTCTAATAATAAATATACAGTGATAAAATAGTTCAAATTAAATTATGTATTATATTGTACTTACAGTAAGTCAATCTTATTTAGTATCTTCTATTTTGACAAAATGATTTAAATTAAAATATTTAATTAATATTTATGACTTTATAATTAGTGAACAAAGGCGAAATTCGACATAACCAAAATCATGTAATTAAAATTTAGTCAGTTTTATAACTATGTTCTTTGGATTGTGTAGAAGAACAATTGTGCTATTTTGTACATTTAATTAATATTGGTCGCAACTATGTGTCAAGGTCAGAAGAAATGTTCGTTTGATTAACTTATTTTTACAATCGACCATTTCATACAAGTAATTAAATTAATTAAGTGCAAATAAAAATTCGTATATATATTAAATAAATTTCACATGTACAAGTATGTGGAAAGGTCCAACTTGACGGGCGTGTCTTATCGATTATATTGTGAGACGTCTGATGAGTTTCGTACAGTTCATTCATAATTCTCTCCAAAACACAGTGCAGCTGTGCACACTTCTGCTCTTGTACAGCTTTATTATCAGTTAAAACCCTTTTTCTTGGTGCAAGAGTAACATGCTTATACATTACGTCACTTGTAAATTTTTAGTCACTTGAGACTAATCTTTAAAACACATGGTTCACTTAACCCTTAATTCGACGGAGTTTTATGTAGTAAAAAAAACGTTTTTTTTAGTAAAGTCATAGTTTTGGACATGAAATAAGTTTAGGAAAAATGCTAAAAAAAAGACAGTTTTTGATAAAACACGTGTCTGTCACACTGGACACTACCGAATTAAGGGTTAACGTTGGAGTCATCAGGATTTTGAAGAATAGTATGTAGAAGTACAGTAGGTGGAAGCTTTGATACTTAAAATTGATACTTTCCATAAATTTTAGAAGCCTTGTAACAGGAGGAAATCTTTGATTAATTATTGCTTGCCGCACCTATACCGCACTGATTAGGCTCATAGAAACGGTGACTGAAAGACAAAACTATGAATCCATGAATACAAAATGCTATATAGTGACCCACTTACCCTAATTAGTACACTATGATTATGCATATGAACAGCCGAAATGCTGATTTCTTTTTGAATTAAAACAGTGCTTTTATTGACGTATGTAGTTAAATTTATCAAGTAATGGTGACATGTATATATATATGTATAACTAAAAAATATATATTTATATATGTATGTAATAAATATATATTTAAGTTAATTTTCAATATTCACTTTGTTAGTCTAGCAACACAGCAAACTTTTTTTTACAATAATATTTCAGATACTCCAAGTTACAGAAAATGCACAAGAGGCCGACCCAGAAGACATACAAAGGCCTATACTTAATAATAACATGTTTCAGGGCGCAGAGGACAAACTTAACATGATCCGCGCTTACCGCAGCCAGGTCGAAAAAGAGCTGCGTGACATCTGCGCGGACATTCTCAGCGTTCTCGACAAGCACCTTATACCCAGCTCGCAGACTGGCGAGTCCAAGGTCTTCTATTACAAAATGAAGGTAAGTGTTTATGCATCTTTGTCCACCGTGCAGAATCGCCTCTTCCAGTTTAAGTTCAATTATTTGAAAAATAAAATAAAGCATTTCTTCCCTTTAAGTTAATGCTTCTGTTTCCTTGCATATAAAAAAGAAATAGAAAGATATCTTCTTTTCGAAACAACTCAGATGAAGCCATATATCTAAAATATATATTTGTGATAAACTATAATATTATCTCACGGATAACAAATACGGTTCCAACAATTTTGGCTCTGTAAAAGTATGAATTTCAATCGTCCGACAAAACAAACCCTGATAAAAAATTCAACCTACTTCTACTTTATAAAGATTTTGTATAATAATAGACTTGTCTTAAAATACTTTGGAGAGTTTATTTAAATTATAGAGTTATTATGCGTTCATTTAAATGCATGAAGTTTCATTGATATTGAAAGTGTAGAAGTACTTCGCAAAATATCAAATATTTTGTACTATAAGCTTCTAATAATTTAGTACTGTATGATCTGACATAAGAATCTTATATAAATTTAATCAATGGAAGAGGGATATAAAGAAAAAATCATAGGATCTTTATTGAAGGTAAATTCATATCAATTTCGCATTTTCGTGCTATTATTACTAATTTATTAAATTTGCGTCTATTTACAAATTTTATTTCTTAGCAATAAGTGTGTCGAACAGAGATGTAAATTTATTGGTGCATTTTTATTGCCAACGCAAATAATTTATTTTAAACAAATAATATAATATAAAACATTTCAACAGTATTACTAAATTTTGAGAAATTGTAATTGAATTCTGCTTTCATCATTATCATCTCAGCCGTAGGATGTCAAATTTGGGAGGCCCACGTCCAGATTTCCCTGCTAAGCTGGGTTTTATTTCGATTTTATTAGACTAAAGTATCGTAGTATTGAAAACTGCGATGATCAATACTATGCTCAGAATCTTGGCACTCGCCCTTCTTGCGTAATGCTGCTATTGAGCTACCGGTAAATTACTACGAAAAGTGCTTTTATGACGCTTTACGTTACCATTATTGTGTAAATATAATTTAATGTTGTTTTTTCATTTTACCGTTAAAAGAATTGAATATCTTTTTGATTTAAAATTTTATTTCCTTATTTTAGCCAATGGTTAAATTTATTATTCTTAAGGCACAGTACTTTTTGTATGCACTAGCCTGATGCAAGTCTTTCATGAAGATTTAAAATTATTTTTTTTAGAGCCTCGAAGCTAAGTGGTTTATAAGTCTACCATGAAGCGAGAGGAATCTGGTTTGAATCCCAGTCCGGAAAAATTATATTTTCATTTTTAATTTATTCGGTCTCTGGAAGGGCTTGACAGTAGCCGTGCGAGTGTCCTAATATTAAGGCTCGCGTGGGAGAGCCATGCTAAAGCATATGCTAACGTACTGATTAGGCCGGCTCATCCGAAATGATATCACGGGCTCGCAGAATACTTAGCGTCTAATGGTTGTATAAAAGCTGGCAACACAACCAATGCGCGGGCTGTGTGCGGCGGTGTTCTCTTACCATATAGGAGACCAACTTGCTTCGTTGTCAGCTATACAATAAAAAAAAGTACTTTTATGAATTGGATTAACATTTTGTATCTACATCTAACGCTTTTACTTTTTGTGTATAGCATTTGTAGTACTTAAATTCAAGTTTAATAATATCCATATTACTAAATATTGCAAAACTGCAAGTTTGATTCAGCCTAACGTTACTATAATATTGTTGCAATAGAGAAAACCGACAATTGGACAATAATTTGGACAATTAATTGGACAATACTTTCATTTTGGAGCGCTTGACTAAGTCCCATTGAATATCTATTTCGCTATACGTGATCAATAGATGTTTTTATGTTCTCTTAACATTGATTTTTGTGACAATCACCTATAATTCAGTGCTTTTCGACGAAATTTTTGTGAACAAAATGTTCTTAGACTAAGATTGGTATTGCAGGGTGACTACCACCGGTATCTGGCCGAATTCGCAACGGGAAACGACCGCAAGGAAGCGGCGGAGAACTCACTGGTGGCATACAAGGCGGCCTCTGACATCGCCATGACTGAGCTGCCACCCACACATCCCATACGCCTTGGGCTCGCGCTCAACTTCTCTGTGAGTATACTTTATAATGAAAAGTGCACAGCCACATTACATTATTACGCTTTGCGAGAGCAAGTCAAGACAAGACATACTAATTATTACAAATTATGAACATTACAATTAAATTAAATGGATGGCTATAAGTAAGTATATTTAGTTTTAATTTTTCCATCATGGTCTTTTTTAATATAGCAGTGATAAATTATTTAAATAAGGGAAAGTAAAATAATAGTTTCATCCCAACGAAATACGATAAGTTGCCAACTTTATAAGGACAGTTGCATTTGAGTGGAATTCGTTTTTATGCATGAATCAGCACCATGCCATAAAGCGAAGAGTGTAACGAAGTTTTTGATAGACCACAACATACCTGTTATACCTTGGCTTGGCAATTCTCCCGATATGAACCCTATAGAAAATTTATGAAAGGTTACCAAGGCGGAAATTAATGAGGAAATGATAACCACTTAGTGAATAAAAAATTATTAGAAAAGCTGATAAGTGTATGGCATCACAATCCTAATATAAAAGAAAGTGTATAGAAGAAGAAGTATAGAAGCCCTTATAGAAGCCAAGGGAAATGTCACTAAATATTAATTATGTTTAACCACATTTTTTCTATCATTTTCATATTGATATGAATTCTTAAGATTACTTGGTAAATAAGTGTGTATTCTTATAAAATTAAACAGTTATAACTATGAAATGTGTTTATAAATGGGCCTTGGACCAAAATTGCACAAAATATCTCTATTTCATGAATGTCCCTATTAATTTGGCAATCGACTGTAGATTCCATAAAATATTTGCTGCATTTTATTATGCCATTAAAATATAGCTTGCTCAAAGGAACTTAAACCATAGTGCCTAGTCCCATTACTCTATTAGTAAGTACTTCCAGTCGTCATTCATTTCATTGAGTACGTCATATCCTTGTGAAAGAATTTTAAGTTTTGCATCATACTGAAGTTCGCTTTTACTGACTTAATTGTCATAAATTATACATTAATCTAATTATTTATTCATCTTTGCTAACTTTGATATCAGTCAAAAGACCAATCGGAGAATGTTTTAAATTACCATGAGGTTAACAATTTAATGTTTTACTAGGTATTCTACTATGAGATCCTAAACAGCCCAGATCGTGCATGTCGCCTTGCGAAGGCTGCCTTCGATGACGCCATCGCTGAACTAGATACCTTGTCGGAGGAGAGCTACAAGGACTCTACACTCATCATGCAGCTGTTGCGTGACAACCTTACCCTTTGGACCTCTGACATGCAGGGCGACGGCGAATCCGGTAAGTATTTTTATAAAGCAAGTTGCTGACAAGAGGCTAGTTCTTTGACGGTATGAAATCACAGCTATAATTGGTAGAATGGATACAATGGAATCTGCCTGTCTGTATATTGACGGTCAATTGTATTGAATTCTTTAGTTATTACTGAATGATATCTTTATTGTCTACAGGTGAAGCGGAACAGAAAGAACCCGCGCAGGACGTGGAGGACCAAGATGTCTCGTAATGCCGTTCTCGGCGCGTTTAATTTATATAAAAACATTACTATAGTCTCGTCTCGCTAAGATCCCCTCGACGACACCACCCACTAACAAACAGACAAATATTGGCAGCCATCAAAACTATATTGTTATCGTATAAACGTGTACTCGATATATTAAGTAATGGAACGTTTGTTTCGCGTATAAAATTTTAAACAGTACTTTGGTATTGCATTTTAATGTATGTTGCTAAGAATGTATTTTCTTAAAGTTAAAATTGATCTCTACTGTTGAAAGTTAGCTTCCCCGCTCCTATTAGCGTTCGTTAGTGACTCTTGTACCGCCTGGGATCTTACTTCATAGTGGTCGCTATCTTCACACACCTGTGGCTACTCTTTAAGAACTGTAAATTTTCTAAGTATTTTATACCGTGTGTAAAATTAATGTATTTAAAAATCTGTTGAATCTTTTAACGAACACTATAGCGGCAGAATGGATTAATATAATATTTATGAGAATTGCGTTTTGGCGAATCGTGGTTTGTATATTATCACGCGAAGGTAATAGATAGCGTTGTATCGCCCGTCTGGTTCGGTTTGCACAAATAGTCGTTACGTCAAGTGTCCGGGACTTCCCCCCACAATACAAACGTTTGGAGTATTCACACTTGGATCGCTTTAATTACTTACGAGTATTGTGATAGAGGTTTGTATATTTAATTTATTTTATAATTTCGCATATTTCTCGAGAATTTCATTGTGTAGCGCTATACATGTTATCTGTACGATTTTACAGGACGAAAACTGTAGTTGTAAAGTTGTGCTAGGTTTAAGGTTAGCACATGGTAAATAATTTATTTGCGAGCTAGAGTCAGATACATTCCATCACGTATGCGCTAGCGCAGCCGCGTGCCGTGCCGTGCCGAGTGCGTGCCCGAGTAAGATATTAGCGTTATTTTATTTGAATTTGTAATATTGCATATGTTTAGTTATTTTATCCACAAAAATACTGATGCAATTAGCCTTAGTGTTATGCAATATTGATTTATGTCCTACCAACTACTGAAAATTTATTGTAAATGACAGTGTAAATCTAATAATAAAATTCAAAAGTCCATAATATTGTTTTATTGTAGATTTCCTTAGTACGCCATCTTGTCGATCCATTGTCTTTGATTTAGGCGAATTTGATATTCAACGTACCAACATAGTTCAATTTATTAGACATGTCAACCGTCAATAGATTATATTTGAAACAAAAAAATAGTACGGTAGACGGTGAAGAGAGTATAAAATAGCGACACCTAGCTGAATCTGTATGAACTCTGCATGTTGATAAAGCCCTATTTATGCAACTGGTAATGCTCTCTTGTAACTCAGTAGTTTTTCGAAAGGTCGCAGTAAATTACATTATTACTGATTTTATAGGATTCGATAGGAAAGTACCCAAACGTCGAGAGCATTTCATATTGTCAATTATATGACTACGTTGAAACTTACGCAGGCGCACTAACACGGTCACTCTCCGAACTGATACAGCGAACTCGCTACCCACGTGAAGTATGTATTGTATTTGTATTTTGTATGCATTCTTATGAGTCTATGATGAAATTCTTTCTCTACAATAGCTAACTTTAGCATTACTATTGCTAGCATCTTACTCATTAGCTAGGCTCTCTGACAC
>JAAAKR030000017.1:234598-255076 GCA_010014985.3 Delias pasithoe
TCGAAGTAAATGGTTTAATCCTTATAAAAGTTTGCTCTAGATAACTTTTGAATTGTTCAATCGGTTACCTTTAGACTGTTAATTCATCCAAAAGATACTTATTAGGTAAGTACTTAACTACTATTTCAAAAATACATAAAAAAGGCGCAGGGAGGCGCGCGACGTGAAGTGACCGGCAAAGAGAAACAAAAAAATATAAAGATGTAAATATTTTTTAATAAATGTAAAAAACTATTTAAAAACAAACTTTTACCTCAACTAAAACAAACAACAACAAAATAAGTAGGTACCTATTTAAGAAGAAAATAATTAATTTAATAAATGAAATAAGTAAATGAAGTCCGGAAAAATACTTTCAAAAGGTAAATACTTCCTAAATAAAAAAAAACTGAGAATAAATATAAATAAAACGTAAAACTATGTAAAAAATCTTAAGTCCCACGTGCGAAGCCGGGACGGGCCGTTAGTTATATTATATTAGCAAAGTTACGACTTAACTACATTAATGAATCTACCAGTTCACGTCTAGGCAAGGCTGAAGAAAAACTAAACAAAAAAAAGCAGGTAATAAAAACCACTTAACAATGTACTTCAATGTGTCCCAACAAACGTGTTTATCGTTTTATTTTCAATATACCAATCCGCTAATCACACTATGAAATATTAATTTTGGTCACATTGAAGTTTTTGGAGCTAAAGCAATTGTAACGCAATATTTCTGATAAATATGGACCTTCTTACGTGTAGCCTATTATATAGCATTTACGACAATATTATTGAAAGTGTATCATTGACCTATAACCATGATCACCAACACTGCCCTACACTAAACAAAACTTTATACAAAAATATTACAAAATGAGTGAGACAAAAAAAGTCATTTGTGTTGAAGTGAAAAAATAATAATTAAATGTTTTATTTTTTACCCATTCTTTCTTAACATACGCTGATGCGGCATCACGTTTTTAAAATATTAACGTCATTTTAATATGGTAACATGGTCGAAATCAGGGTTTATTAGATGAAGTTATTTAGTGACTACTAATGAAGTAAGGCACTATCCAAAAACTATATTTTTAGATAACACACAATATTCAATATTTAAATTTTATGGTATATTTAATTTAATGACCATTACTAGGATAAATTGCTTGTCACTATTATTATTACAAAAGTATTATTATAGTTTCTTTCTGTAATATTTATAAAACAATCATACAAAATCAATGGTATGCTATAAATATTGGCTTGCTTCTTCCTTTCATGCAAAATTATTTTTATTTTTGAAATTTGAAATTGAAAGTTTTATGTATTTTGACAATCCATAATAAATTAAATACAAAAATCTCATCTAAAACCAAACATTTCTTTTTCACTTTTAAATTTTGGTGGACTTTAAGTTGAGTTTAGTTTAGATAAAAAACATATAGGTCCTTATTAACATTTGTGATTCTGTTTTTTCTATAAATTCACTTTTTTACAATTTTCTCTACATATTGTGTGTTGTTGGAAAACCCCAAAATTTCTCTTAATCTGTTTTGGAGAGAGAAGTTTGCCAAGTATTTATATAATTGAGACATTGAGTGATTACAGAATTCTAGCTCTTTAAAATCTTTAAATCTGTTTTTACTCAAATCAAAGTCAGAATTTGTAAATTCTTCTACCTTTCGTATTACTATTTTCTTCCAGTGCAATGACTTAATTATTTTCCACCAATTATTACAACTTATTTCATATCCTTCTATGCAAATTATTCCAGGTTTTCCTATACAGCAAAATCCATTTAAATTAAATTCTTTAGCTGTTTTAACAATCATTTCTGTCTTTTCTTGGCTATAAATATGATGTGAATATATCCAAAATCTTGCACACATGATTGGTTCTTGTTCTTCTCTAATGTTATTTACAAGAAAACAGTCACGCATTTTACAATACTTATTTACATTATCTTGCAACCATAGGATACCAGTATAAATGCATACTTCTCTTGCAAAACAATTAGTCATATATGCTTTAAAATTTTGATTTAAATTACTTTCTTCTTGACGATTTAGTTGGTTGCTCCTAATCTGAATATTAGGTTCAATATCTGGATAATAGGATGGAAGATTTACACATATTTCAAGTTTTATATTATCTATTTGTAGGTTTATTACAAAATCTATGGAATGTGGAGCAAAATCTATTTCGGATTTCAAAAACATTTCAATCTCTTCAAATATTGTTGATTTATAGAAAACTAATTCATTTTTATCAGGGTACATTGATTTAAGTAAATTAATCTCATTTACCTGCTCATTCAAACAAGTCATAAACTTATCCATATTTCTTTCTAGGTTCATAACTTTTTTAGTTTTCTAATGTTATTTTATAAACGCTCCAAGCTCCAGGCTCAAGTAGAGAGCGAGCTGAAATGTATCACAGGTTGTTTATATTAATATTAGCAGAGCACAACCGATGGACATATCAACTTTCCGAGAAATATATTTTTAAAGTATATACTATATTGTTCTTATTTTTTGGCTTCTGTAACTAGTGGGTTCAATTTGGCCAGAAGATATGATAGAAATATATTTTTTTTTATCATAATGTCACTTTGAAATAAACATTTTGGCAAGTTTGTAATATGTAACCAAAAACTTATATAATATGTCATGTTAATTATGAAGTGTCAATATGTAAAACTATTAAAACAATATAATTTATTTCTGAAAATAAATTCAACTGACCTCAAAATGTCCCAAAAAGTAAAATAATTGGTATCACATAATATGTGGGCTTACGTTATTTTGAAGCCAAATGAAGCTGTTTGAGTATATTTACCCAGCTTTGAAGCATCTAAATTTACGACAACAAACAGATAGACAAAGTCCGAGTATTGTATTACTTATAACAAATGTAGTAAATTATTGTGTTAAAGTTTGTTAACATACATTCATATATAAAATTTTATTTACGAAGTGCTTAGTAGGTAAAAAGTATGTGTCCGTAACTGGTACATTATCGCTAGACTTGAGCTACTACATATAAGTCTAGTATCTTACCTCCTCAATTTTTCCATATCATATTACTCAATTCATTTTGTATGTATAGCATATTGTTATATTATATCGACTTACAGAGGCTTCAACTAGAAGCGTAAACGGTAACTTTTGATGTTTTTGTTTCATAACATAAATTGGTTGCTTAGTATCTTTGCAAATAGTATCTATTAAAATTTATAGAAAATATCTCGAAAACTATAAGCCTCCAACGGTTGCCCTAGTTTGTCGTCCAGTTCTCCTACGCTATCATATCTGGGTATGGTATGGGTAAGAAGATTACAGCGGCAAATATAAAAATGTTTGATGCCATAATTTTCTCACAATTATCTAGTGGATGAAATTTGATATAATTAATTATTTTTACCGCTTCACCCATAACTACTTTTAGATTTGACGGCATTTACTTCACCGCAAATGTTTGTCTATGCCGAATACAATGGCTGGAACTATACTTAGGCGCTTTATTTTTTATTCGTGACACAGCTCCTGCTGTTTTGCTGTCATCGCCTTGGCCCCATCTGTAAAAATGTCAATGCACTCGTTGCAACTGAGATTATTTTACTAAAAATTTCTTCCGCGCTAGTGTTTGTGGGCAGCGATTCTTCATAACAATTTACATATGGATATCTCACGATAACCAGCAAGACAGCCAGTTTTAACGTAGTTTGCCAATTTATGGATTCGCCGTGAATTCGCAGTATCGTTTGGTAATAGCAGAGTAGAAAGATGCTTCGCAGATTTTTCATCGCGCCTACATTTTGTTATGTCTAACATACGTGGCTTTATTCAATTCTCGGCGATAGTTTGCGCTTCACCCGCATGTGCAGTTTTTTTTTGTGGTTGACCAACTCGCTGTATGGCCATACGGCCTTCCCAGCTTAACGTGGACTGTGTGGGCGAGCGGGATAGCTCGCCGGAGTTCGTTTGTATACCGCGACTAGCGCAAGGGCGTCTCCTGCGAGACTCGAACCTCGGCCTCGGCGCATGTGCAGTACGATAGGTAACTGAATATGACGCCTCCGTGACCTTTTCATTGATAGTTTGTGCTACATGCATCATATTTTTTGGATATTCCAATAACTGTTCTTTTTCACGAAAAAAGTTTCATTCTTATCTTTAGACTCGGAGAGTGCAGTTTCTAAATGTAGGCGCAATTTGGCAGGTGCCATGGAAATGGAACTATTAAGAAGCAGTTTACTATATAACATGCAGAGAGGTGAGCTGTGGAAATCAACAAAGCCGGAACTGATAATACTTCCTTTTTTTCATCTTTGAAACAGTGGAGCTTGACGTCGTGGAATCATTGCCTGGATAATTAATTGATGTATTCTTCGCGGGTACTGCTTTTGAACATTCTGCTTTATTAGATGTTGCAACGCTTTTAAGCCAACGTTCCATTCATCAGGGCGGTGGGGTCAAAATAATGCACAATCGTTATTTCGTACGAGACTAAGTTTAACAAAAAAAATGTATAAAACTCATACAATCAGAATACATCAGGCAGTAGAACTATGAACACTAGTTTCATATCGCGTTTGAACTCTGTAACTCGCTAGCAGCTTGTAAAGGTAGGTATGAACTAATCGTTAACTCACTGGTGAGGCGCGACGCGCGATCGCCATTTTTATGCTTAGTCCTAGATTCGTACTCGAGTATTCTCAAAAATATAAAAAAGCTGAAATAAAAATACAAACAATGCGTTGTAGACAATCTCGACTTTAATGTTTGAAGTTATAGCCGTAAATCGCTTGTTCAAAACTATAGCATCTAATTCAGCAGCGGCTTTTATCAAAGGAATTGCGCGCTCATAAGTATACGCGTGGCCGCAGTGTCAAAACGTTTGGTCAGAAAGAGGTGTCTTGTTTTAAATTTTTTTACCCCTACAGGGATATCGCGGTACCTTAGGGTTCTGCTTAGTATAGCTGGTATAGTCAAGTTTGGTGTGCCTGCGGAAATAAGTATTTCTAATAAACACTTGCAACAGGAGAATCGCAAGCTCATGCTGAAACCTATCCAGTGGTTGGCCGGTGTTTAGACCTGGTGTCAAACAAACAAAACGACGAGCTTTAGATTATAGATAAATGAGCAATTTCACGCTTAAATTTTACAAGTCCAAGAATAGTAAAATGTAATTAAGGAATTCATATCATGTGGTAATCTAAACCTTATGTTTTAACAGACCCCCAGAAAATAAGATATAATGATATTTTTTTTCTAATCAGTAATTGCTGTTTCAAAACTTGATTTTGAACTTGACTTGTCAGTCAGATTCATTAAATAGCTAACGCGGGTTTAAGTCTTGAACACTTTAGCACATGCATTAAGACATCGGGAATTTTTTTATGATGTAGTGGACTATGTAATACATAGGTGGTTTCCCATAAATAATCACCACCGCTGTTGAAGTATATTAAAAAAATCAAAATGTAAGTTATAAATAAAACGTAATTTTTTTTGTATTTTTTCCACTCTTCGTTCGTAAATCAATTTTGGAATAACGATGCACGGTATTATTATTGCAGCTGTTTATGATGGATAGCTTTCCGGGTATGTACTGAAATTATAGTTTCAAAATCTCAACACCGAAATTTCGTGTATTTGCGTTTTCCATTTTTGCTCATAGCTAGACGAAGTATAATGCTTATGGAGTGTATTTTAATTGATGTTAAATTTTAATTAAGACTATATAAAAACTAATCTGCTCAAGACAAGTTGTTTCGGTATTGAAGCTAAAATAGTTCATATTCACCGACGAATTCATATTAAAGGAGTCTATTATATTGTATATTATCATATACATACCTCCCTAAAATTATTAAAATATATTATGTATGTGTATTTTAATGTTATGGAGGTAAAATTGTTAATTGAGTCATATCAAGTAGTAAAATTGAGAACACGGTGGTCATTTTTACATATTTTGCTACTACGCAACAACTGATTGGATGCACTTTTGCTTTATACGCTAAATAGCGCTCAATCGCCTGCTTCATCCACTGAACTGTCGTGGGGAGCTGGACATAGACCTTTCCTTTGAACTTTTATCTGTGACCTCGAAGTATAATTTCAAACATGGTGGTCGAATTAATGCGTTAGCATAAGCTTCAGCTTCCTTACCCACTTTCCGAGATAATCTTTAGTCACTACCTAGCCACTCCCAAGCCCTTCCAAGGCTATGTAATAACGAATTTTCATTTTCATTAAGAATTTCAAAGAAAATTCGCGAATATAGATTTATTAAAGGAATAGTGAATATGGACCTTTTACTGTACTGACAAAGTTAAGTATTTTTGTTACTAAACCAATCACGCCACATATAGATAAATAACAGAATATTAATAGTGTAGAGGTACTTTAAAAAAACTTGCAAAAGCACTTAACTCAGTTGAAAAAAAAATTGGATAATTAGTTTTTAGTGGAATATATATATCACACATTCCCCGGTGCCCCTCCCGCGTTAAGCTGTAAAAGCCCTATGGAAAATGGCACATTATTTAGTATTGTTAGGAAAATTTAAAACTTTACCTTGCTAACGTGACTAGTCTAACTTAAAGAAAACTTCTACTCAAGTCTATACAACATTCCAACAAATAAGAAGTGATGATCGGAAACATTATTTAACACATATATCTATTAAAAAAATGATAGTAGGTACCTAATTTAATAACAGTACAATGTTTGACGTTACAAAGCAAACGTAATTTCGGCTACTATTCACTGAATAAGTAATGGCTATGTTTAAAGCAAAGCTTTTCAAATAGCCTCTACCTACTTCTAGCAAGAAATGCGTCCTACTTTAATGGTTAGTGACCCCAAGTGACGTCACTGTCAACCTATATTACATATAACCTTATACTATACTACTATTATATAGCGTATATGAATACAACTTTTAACTCTCATTAAATAGGTAATTCTAAAAAAATAAATTAGATTGTTAAATATATTTGGTAATTAGAGGCATTAAATGAATGCTTATCACTGCCAAATTTAGAACAGCGAAGCTGAGCCGCCATTTTATTTTTTAAAGAACAATATTGGATAGTTGTAAGAATTTTAGAAACGTATTAATTACATTTAGCTGAATGTGGAATATTCTATACCATTCAACTTGAATAAACGTATACATACAACATTAATAACTGGGTAAAAAAATAGTTAAAGAAAAGCCATTCGAAACATTTCACATTATTTACTTCCATAACTTTATTTCTAACATAATATTATCCTTACAAAATCCCTTCAGAAAAGTGAACATACATCTTTACATTAAATTAAATGAATACAGTTATCAATAATTCGTTCTGTAAGTACAACAAATAATTGTCTAACATAGTAATCCCAGAATAGTTTTGATAATCTGAAATCAGAATAAAGTGCTTGTATTTGTTTAAACAAAATTAAGTTACTGAGGAGAAGGTATAGAAATAATAAAGAAACCCAAGTAGTACACAATATGTAATAATTACTTAATTATTATCTACTAACTTAATTAATACCTTACGTAATCATAATTAAATTACCATCTGGATTAATTCCATTCTAATAATTTTACATTTAACTCATTTGAATGTTTAAAAATAATAAACTAAGGACAGACAATAATTTACCATAGTCACGGATTATACATGAGTAAGCAAATAAATAATGTTACTTAATAATCGTTACCAAATCTAATGTCTAAGGCATTCATCCACTACAAAACAGTGTTGATGCAGATCTTAGTTAAATTGCTTTCTGATTTGTGACACACTTTAAGAATCATGAGACATCCCACTAGTCACAAATACACATATAATGTTGATGGGTTCTAACAATATAAAGTTCACAAAATATTTGACGATCTTACATTAATTAGTTTATACACTGATTTACAACATGTTTTTTTTATGTTATTTAAAAATAACATATATTATTGACAACTTCATATGTTATCAATTATATAATCTTCTCTGTTTCAATATGTGTCAGATGCTTTTTCAATATCAGGTTATTTACAAAATACTGCCTGATCCTGCAAGAGTTCATATAGCTGAGAAGCAATTGGAAAATAATCTTTACATGTAGGTACAATTTCAAATAACTCCCTTGGTTAGTGCTATTTCCCTTTTGCAGTAATTGTTACACCAGACTTGGCAGGCTGAGGTATAATTGTTATCTCATCACTGATCTTCAATGGCTTTAGTAGTGAGTCATTGTCGGTGGTCTTAGAGGGAACTGGAGCACCTTTATTTTTTTCTATGACACGTTTAGCTACCACACTATGAGCTGAATAAACATGATTTTCAAACTGTTTATACATTCCAAATGTTGCAGTGCAAACAGTGCATTTGTAAGATAAATGAGCTGGTTTGAGAGTCATGTTGTGATCTTTTGCTACATGGTTGAGTAACTTCCACTGGTACACTCTTCCACATACAGGGCATCGGCCAGCATCTTTTCCTTTGTTAGCTGCTTCTTGCATGGAACTTGTAACAAGACCATGAGAACCAAGTAAATGCCTCTCCAATCCCTGATCTGTGAAGAATCTAAACTGACACTTCTGGCAATTAAGAGGAGGTCTGTTGTAAATCATTTTAGGGTGGATTTTTACTTTATGAATCCATTGCATGTGATTTCTTAATTGTTCCAAATCCTTGATGTACCCATCACAAATTTCACAAATAACAAAGTGAGCTTTTGCATTTTGTGATGAATTAGATGATGAGGGCTGTGGAACTCGTGGAAGGGGAGTGATAGAAATCTTTGGAGTTGCTGAATGATTTCCTTGATTGTTCATTACTGGATAATTAGAAATTGTAGTCCCACTTGGCTGATTGTTATGCATAATCATAACTCCACTTCTAATGATAGGTACTCCTGAAACGGGTGCACGTGAAGGTCCACCTAGAGGTGGACGACCTCTAGGTCTACCTAGTACTGGCATATTAGGTATTACTGAATTAGATATGCTAAGTGGTGGGCGTCCCAAAGGACTTAAACCAATTTGAGTACGGTTGAAGTTAGATTGATATGGGGCCATCATATTATTTCGAGCTCTAGATAACTTTGGTATTTTCGCAGGTGGTTCCCAATCTAATGGTGGGCCTAAGTTAAATTCTGGCTTGAACTTTTTAGCACAGGCAATGAGATGGCGAGCTAATTTAGTTTTACTGTTATCTTCAAAATGGCAACTTGGGCATTGCTGGTAAGCTGGAGCTCTCTCTAATCTACCTCTTATGTTATGTTCAGCCTCCATGTGAAACAATATATCATGGGGACTTCTTATTTCAAACGAACAAGTATTACATTTGTATATATTATTCTTCATGTGGGGTGCTTCTAGATGATGTGACATAACCAGTATTGATTCAGTTTTAAAACTGCAAAATTCACATTGTTTTTGTTTTAAAGAATAAGGAGCATTAAGTTTCTTACTGTATGCATAATTTTGAGTTAGAGAAGCTATAGCTGCTTCTGTACCACGAGTGCTTCGACCAGACTTCTTCTCTTTATATAATTTACGATTTTGAGTCTTCAATAAATCACTTTGTACATATTCTTGTACAAGATTAATACCAATATTTATAAAGAACTGTCCAAGGGAGCAATCAAAATAACTATCAGATTTACCACCTGATCCTTTAGTAATAATTTCCATTGGATCCTTAATATCTTCTATTGTGTCTTTATCCTTTATTACTACTGTATCATCATCACTTGCTGCATCATCAGATTCACTAGAACTTTCTCCATCCCAAGAATCATCATCGTCATCATTTTTTCTGCCTCGTCTTTGCTTTTTCACACATTTTTCTTTTCCTTCATCACTAGTCTTCTTATCTTCTTTATCAACTTCCATATCTTCTACAATTTCACCTTTTTCTATTTTTTCTTTTCTTTCCTTTTCTTTGCGTTCCTTTTCTGCCTTTTCTCTCTCTAACTTTTCTTCATCCTCTTTAGCTTTTAAATCGTCTAATTCTTTTCCTAACTTATCAACAAATTCCCTGAATGGTTTTACAGATGGTTTTTCATATACATAAGGTACAATAAACGATGGAGCTTCTACAACAAACATATCATCAGTCAGAGATGGAAGTATGTTACCTTGTGGAGAAGAGACACTATTTTGGTTAACTTTCGAATTACTAGTTTTACTGCTGATGGGTGTTATTGTTGTACCTCTTGCTGCAATACTTTGACAGAGATTTTGGGCATCTAAACTAACAGAACTTGCTTTGTTGGGTGCAGGTGCTGATGCTTTACCCGATAAAATAGAATTGGTGTCAATAATCACAACTGTGGGCTCTTTGTTGGAGTCATCACCATTAGAAGTGCTTTGTTTAGAAGCCAAGTCTACTAAATTCTTTGTATCATTAATAACAATAGGTTTATTTTTATTTTGAACCTGATTTAGGGGATCCTCCATATTGACTTCTTCAATATCTGACTCCTCTCCATTTTCAATTGCATCTTCATCTTTACTTTTATCTCTATCTCTATTACTTTGTTGTGAATCTTCTGAGCTATCATTAGACTCTGTACTAGAATTAGAAGATTCATCATCATTGGTAACTAATTCCTCATCACTAGTAATCTCATGCACTTCTGGGCTCATTGCACTTTCTCCATTTTGGTTTTGTGCCTCATTTTCATTTTCATTTTCAGATTCACTGCTCTCACCTTTTGGTTGGCTTCCCTGTGATGTATCATCATCACCCTCAGTACGGTCATCTGAAAAATGTAACCAAATATAAATATAGATTTATAATCACTTTGTAAATTATAATATACTTTATGAACTACTAACAATATTTTTATCTGAAAATATATTAAAAGGAAAAATTTAAAATCATATATGTTTAAATCAAAAAGCATAAAATTTTTCAAAATAACTTTTCCATTAAATTGAGTACAATAATAATTATCAGCTCTTAATTCACAAAATCTACAACATCAAAACATTGTAAGAGCACACGTTTTCTTTAAAACAATACTATTATTTAGAAAAATAAGAATACTTTTTTTTTAGATTGGCATAAAAAAGTACTCTATGAATGTCCGGCGTCGACGAAGACGCTTGAAAGGTAAAAAAAAATAGAATATCTACCTTAGTAACCTAACGTTCAACAAACTTAGTTGTCACTTAAAATTCCTTCCAGAAATTGATAATTATGACGCACATTCGAAAGAGCTATAATAGCACGATACTTTTTAGCACTACTTGGCGTCATTCTATCATGTGGAGCATAGACCGCCATATGGGATTCCATGGCTTTGCTTCGAAAAACACTACTTGTAAAGTATAGCGACATATTTGAAATATGACCTTAAAATTAAATATTATTAAATAAATAATACATATTGACGTACCTGTAGCAGTCGAAATAGACATTTTATGTAGATTTTCAATAAAAATTTGAAAAAATACCGCAAGCCACAATAGCACAGCGGAAACCAAACCAAATCAAGCTGTCATTCACAAAGGCAGAAGGCTCCATTTCCATTTTTGTGTCACTTCTGCCACAGGTTAAAAAACCTTTATATAAAATAGAGTAAAAACAATTTTAGTTTTAACATTGTAAGATTTTTTAAAAATTAATCTTATTTATTTAAGCCTTTAACTTATATAAATTTTAAATCAAACAGTTTAACTGGTCAAATAGAATGAACGTCGTGATAAAATATCGCCCTTTTGGAACATATGTCAGATTATACTTTATAATTCTTTATAAAAATGTGGGACAATAAATACAATTTATGTTTACAACTAATTTATATGTTAGAACGCTATTTTCTCATTACTGTGAAAATATTTTTCTACAATTAATGCTTTAGTTATATATCTAACTAATATTAAAAAAAAATGTTTTATTCTTTATTTGCATGTTTAATAAACAATAATTATAAATACTACTTATTCATTAAATGTTAAAATATTTCATATCTCTCACACCAGTAAAAAAAAAGTTATAGAATATATTTAAATAATACAGTTACTCCATCAATTATTCTTCTAATCTCTCATCTGGTTTTCGAATTATACCAAGGTCTTCTGCTGCCTGTAAACATTTTTGGGCATATTCTTTTGTTCTTTCATACTCCTGGTTATCTAATTTGGTAATTGCCATTAATATTTCCATGATATCTGTTTCAAAAACCTTGGTAGCCATTTCAATATCATCCTTAACAATGTTGTACAAAAGATATGAGCCTCTATATTGTATTTCTACATTAGAGTTAGCAAGTAAACATCTTAAAGATTGTAACCAGGTTTGAAGATCAAGAATTTTTCTGCAACATGGCTTACTAGCAGTTGTTAATACACATAAAGCTCCTGCTGCAGCTGTAACAGTATCAATATCATCCTCCTGACACAGAAGAGTCAAGAACTTAGTCTTATCATTATTGCCCTCAAAGGTTTTGATCACTTCTTCTGACTGTACTAAATTGCATACACATTGTGTTGAAGCTCTTTGTAACATAACATGCTCTTCATACATGTAATGTTCAATTTTAGATAATCCACCTTCTTTAAGTATCCTATTTCGAACTGTTTCACTCATGCCAGCTAAATTACATAAAGCCATAAGAGCTTCAAAATTCTCTAAAGCAGTACAATCAGGATGTAATAGTCCAAGTAACGGTCTGACCACTTCCAAGATGCGCTGTCCAGGAAAAGCTACTTCTGGGTTTATAGTAATTCCAACACGTGCCAAGGCTTGGGATGCTTGTTTTTTACCAATGTTTGTCCCTTCCAAGGCCATTGGAATCAATACTTTAGCTCCCCCTTGTTGTACCACGACACCTCTCAGATCTTGTAGACTACAGATAGCATTAAAAACTCTTGCTATTAGTTCTCTTGAATTG
The DNA here is from genome assembly GCA_010014985.3 of Delias pasithoe. Lineage (NCBI taxonomy): Eukaryota > Metazoa > Arthropoda > Insecta > Lepidoptera > Pieridae > Delias > Delias pasithoe. The sequence continues at coordinate 247,492 of JAAAKR030000017.1, forward strand.
TGACTTTCAGTTTTAGCTAAGGCTACTAATCCTGAAGTCACACCTGCATTACATAATACTGTTAATCTTTTATTAACAAAGTCAGGATCATCCAATTCATGTTGTTCAGGGATGTGATGCTTTGCAAATTTTGCTAATTCAACCATTTCAGGCATTATTTCCTGTTTTTCATATGCATTACATAAATTTACTAAAGTTGTTACAACACCATAGAGACAAGATTGATCTCCAGTTTTTGCAAGTTCTATAAGGGCATGTAAGGCAGCTTTATCTTCCACTAACTTTTCCTTGACATCTGCATCTAAAGTTAGATAAGACAGTCCTTCTGCTGCCCATTTTCTCATGTCTGTATCTTTGGTTGGGTTAATGAGAAACTTTTTACAGGCATCAGCCAATTTAGTAGTAGAGCCATCTGCAAATGGGCGAATGGAGGCATCATCTCCCCCAAAACTTCCAACTTTGCATAATCCAACCAGAGCTCTAACTCTAACTGCATCATTTTTAGAAGTATATAACTTCTTTAAAATATCTACACCTTTGTTTATAATAGATTTTGCTTTATCTTTTTTAGAGGCAGCAGCAATGAGACATTCACATGCAACTTTTTGTTGCAATGGATCATCAGTTTGTGCCATAACTAAAATCATCTCTATTATTCCTTCCTTTGATATCACATAATTACCAACTTCAAGTGGTCCTCTTAACAATGATGTTATTGCAACAGTGACCCGAACTTTAGATTCATGGTCTGGTGTGAGGAGTTTACCTTTGATGAAATCGTCAACTTGATCATTAAACTTTTGACGAGCTTCATCATAATACATATTATCATATATCTTAGCTAAACAAGCTGCTGCAATAGTTCTAGATGAAGATGATATATTCATAGCTGATTCATATTTATACTCTTCTAATTCACTACTCACCTCAAGTAATCGCTGTAATCCTCTAATTTCAACAAATCTCTCAGCCCAGTTGAGAGTAGCATGATGACAATTTCTCATAATTATTTCCATAATAGCATCTCTTGCTAGACCAGTTATAACTCGATTAGTTAAAGAATATGTTAAACAAGTAAGTAAAGTATCTATTTCTGATTGGTATTGTTCACATAAATGCTTATCTGGTTTTGTCTCCTTTTTACTGTCCATTCCAGAATATGTGTTTAATATAGTCTGAAGACAGTATTGGGCAGCATTCACAATCTCTTCTTTATCACTGTCAATTATATCAAGCAGCCAAGGTACACCAACATCTTTAATAATTTTTGTTGTTCTCAGTATATTCCCTTTACAAAGTTGACTAATAACACGAATAGAATTTACATATATTTCAGGTTTCTTTTCAACTTTTAGTAATAGCTTAATCTTATTAATTATGTCGTTTTTCAACATAACTTCAGCAGCTGCATTTTCTTTAGAGAGAACAAGAAGATTAGTCATTGCTTTTTCACGTTTCTCTTGATCAGCACTAAAATCAAAGACAAGGTTGAACATGTGCTCTACTTTATTATTTGTTTGAGAAGATAATTTAGCCTTTTCTTGAACTATAGCATGTAAGCGTTTTAAGATAGGTTGTATAGCCTTATTTGTTGGATCAACAGTAAATATTATCTTTGCATCTCTGTAAGCTTCTTCATAGCGTTCTAAATTTTCAAGTGCCTGCGCACGTCGAAACAAAGGCTTAGGGTCTTCAGGAATTATCTGTAAAGCTACATCACAGTCTTTAATAGTGTTTTCATATTCCTTTAGCTTGAGGTAAGCTGCAGCACGATTTTTCAAGTACGTAGCCATATCTCTAGAGTTTTTTGGGGAGATGTTAATAGCTTTACTGTATAAGCTTACAGCATTAGCATAATCTTCTAAATTGAAGGCTTCATTGCCTTTGACTTTGAGACTTTCTGCCTCTTTTATTGGATCCATTAAATGTATTATTTTAAAGTTTCACACACCTGATTTTAATGCTTTCGTTTAGAATCTTCTGGTACTTGCATGCAATAGCATGTGAGATAATTTAAAAATAGAATATTTATTTTTGTATCTGTTCATTTGAGTAGTCAAGTAGTCAGGTTTCGGGTATAATGTTCAATTTATTTAGACTTTTACGTCTGACATAATCTGTCAGTCACTCATGTTTTGACATTTTAACAAACACCTGTTATAAAACTAAAAAGGGTGCGTTCCACTAAAACGTCACAAAATTGTGTAAAGGTGAGTTCCGATGCACAGTACTATCACAGTAGGAAAATTCGATCCGTTATGAACTCGCAGTATACTGCCCCCCCCAGTAACCTATATATATTTATAAATAATTATATGACGTCATAAATCACCATCATATAATTAAAATATTTATAATTTGACATTATTTCAAGTATAGATTTTTTATGATCTCGATAACTTTAATACACTCATTTGAATGCTGTGTCAAAAAATACAATTGACAGAATACGGGATTACGTCCAGTCTTAAATAGCAACCAGTATACAGCTATAAAGGAGCGGTTTTATGGTATATATTATGTATACTAAATTGACATCAACTGTACAGTGGTCACAATGCATATCGGAACACGGAACATCAGACAGCTCTTAAAATTTCTTTTCCGTTAAATATTTAAAAATTTTGGTATAGTGGATAACGGAGCTGGTGGGTCTCATATATGGTAAGAGAACACCACCGCTCTGGAACAACTGCACCACAGTCGTTTTACAGCGCTTAAGTGACACTTTAAAGTGCCCTTGATATCCTCACTCAGCAAAACACCGCACAAGTATTGTTTCACGCTGAATATTCTGTAAACCGTGGTATCATTATGGACGAGTTGGTCCAATTAGAGCGCCAGCATATGTTTTTTTTTCATGGCTATCCCACAGGTGAAAACTATTTACACGGCTATTTGCAAAATAGACAATATACCTCTAGTTGATGAGGTCATCTCCCGACTCGTAAAGACGATGTCCGAGAGTTTGGTTGCCACTTTATTCTCGTTTGCAACCATATACGAGACCCCGAGGGCAGGAGTTGCAGCTTCATCTACTGATCGCCCCACTGGAACCTCTCCCAAATTATCTAGGAGCATCTATGTGAGCTGCGCCCAATCACACCCGACCATTGAAATACTTATTTTCCGGTCCTCTTTTCTTCGAGCTACACTGAGCCCAACCCAATCACCGCTTTGTTTCCACAAGGCACGCACTTTCTGCCTTTGCTTGAAGGGCCGTTGAGGCCGAACAAGCTAACGGCATGGACCTTTCGGGGCCTGTGTCTACAACTCATCCGTATCTAAGGTTGAATGGCAAAGTTCCATTTTCAAAAGGCAGATTTTAATAAATAATACACTACTGGCCCAGTTTCCAAAAAAAATATCTAAATATTTTCGTATAAATACTTCTTTTTTATTCTTTCTTTCTCTGTAAACAAAGAAGTACAATGGTAAGTCTACCTTTATTAACTTCACTAACTATATAACCTTAATTGTACTAATCTGTATATCGCTTAGTGTTGCCCTGTCTTTTTAAATGTCTAAGATGGCAACATTGATCAGGCATCTAATTCATATATCCTAAATATTAATTCTTGAAGTGTGATCACTGGTAACTAGTACTATTTTATCGAATTATATTTAATAATGGCTGCAATTAGTTTATTAAACCCTAAAGCTGAATTTGCAAGAGCTGCACAAGCATTAGCTGTAAATATATCAGCGGCCAAAGGTATTCAAGATGTGATGAAAACTAACCTTGGGCCAAAGGGAACATTGAAAATGTAAGTATATTTTTTACTAAAAGCGTCCTACAATCGTCGCTTAAAGCTTATTTAAAATTTTATTTTGTTTCATTAATATTTATAGTTATTATCTAAGTTTCATATGAATAATATTAACAGACGAAACGTTTAAAGTGACATGCGGTACGTTGATTAAGAACCAATGTCACTATTTTGTAATTATGGTTTTAAATGTAGTGCTCTTGTGTCTGTGTACAGGACACGCTGAATTTCTTTCCAGAAACATTAAAGTCATTATTCAGTACTAAATATTGTATTAAACTTAGTATTAATAGTAATCTTTTTGGATTTTCACCTTGCACCTGATAAAACCTTTACCTGGAGGAACAATTAGTTTATGCATTTATATATAAATTTTAAATATAAAAGCTTTTAATTGTTCATGACTGTAGGATTGATATGATAGTTGTGTAAATTTGGATATTTGAGTGATGATTTGATTTAATATAATCCAATTCTAGGTTAGTATCTGGTGCTGGTGACATCAAGATAACTAAAGATGGTAATGTTCTTCTGCATGAGATGCAGATTCAGCATCCTACCGCTTCTCTAATTGCACGTGCTTCAACTGCCCAGGATGATGCCACGGGGGATGGTACAACTTCTACAGTCCTTCTAATTGGAGAACTTTTAAAGCAGGCTGATATTTATATTAGTGAAGGTAATTTTTTAACTATAAATTACCATGCTGGTCCAGATGATGTATTAATGTCCCCTCAAACTACACTGGTTTAAAAAAGGTGTCAGTACTTTAATCTATAGGTTATTATACATTACCATGGGCAGTGGTGTTCTATTACCATATAGGAAACCCACCTGCTCTGTTGACCACTATACCAAAATAAAAATTTTAAACTACATGCTAAGTTGGGGCTGAGACGACGAGTTGCAGAGGTTTCATACTTTAAAAAAAAATTATTTTCAGGACTACATCCCAGAATTATAACGGAAGGCTTTGATTTAGCTAAAAACAAAGCCTTAGAAGTGCTTGATAAAATAAAAATACCTATTGAGGTTCACAGAGTATGCCTTCTGGATGTGGCACGTACATCACTGAAGACAAAGGTGTTATTAATAACTTTTTCAGTATTTAATGTTTAATCAAAATAGTAATTGAAAATGCTAGCCACATTTAATATATTTAAGTTGCTGGCATATTTATCAGTAAAATTTAATACACACTAATTAATATATTTGTGAGTGGGGTGTTTAAAGTTCATTGTTTATCAAAAGATTCTACCCATTATTTTGTTCACAATGGCTTTAGACTTATATGTACCATATAAATATATGCTGTAAAAATAGGAGACACCCAAATAAAAATAATTCAGTTCTAAATTTCTATACTTAATATATTTAATATATAAGTAAAGTCAAATTTTGATAAGAAATGTAGAATAAATTTGTAGAATGCTTATTTATAACTGCTATTGAGTTTTAAGTTTATTATAAATTATATTGTTGATTTTAATAAGGGTAAAATGGTTGTAATCAGGTACACCAAAATCTAGCAAATGTGTTAGCAGATGCATGTGTAGACGCGGTGCTGGCAATTCGTAGGCCTGAACAGAGCATAGACTTGCATATGATTGAGCTGATGGAAATGCAGCACAAGACCGCTACGGAGACCTCTTTGATCAAAGGTACCTCATTGAAAAACATATTTTAGAAAAGAACATTCTCCAAACCTATTCTTGAAATAGAAATGATATTGCCTAAAATTAAATTTTTATATTTTTAATAAACATGACCATTACTTTTTTCCTTTGCAACTATGTCTTTTTTCAAGCTCTTTTCTATCTCTGTATTCAATTTCAACAATTTGCTAGAATGTTTAAGTTTGAGAATGTAACAGGCAGACAAAGTTAATTTTCTGTTACAACATTTTAGAGATAAGGTTTAAATTAACAGTTTACGATGACAATTATGATATCACACATGTTCCAATTTCACTGTCAATACGATGCTATTTACATAAATACCAATAAAAGAATGTGATCAATTTTCAAAGGGAGATACAAAGTTACAATTCAAGTACAACTCTTACCTTCATAAATTGTCAATAAAGAAATCAAAAGATGTGACAGAGCTAAAATTGATATTAACATAAACAAGTTGAGTTTGCTTTGTGCAAGTAGCACTTGACATCTTTGAGTGATTATTTGCTTAACAATCAATATAATCTGATATTTGTTAAGCAGAAAAGCAAGAAAATTTTATTGACCAAGAATAGTTATGTAATTTGATCTTGCTTCACCGCAATAAATGCTAGCTTAGCTTTTGGAGTAATATTTATTGACTTTGATAATCCATTGTAGGTTTCATTGTTGCAAAATATGTTGTTATTAAAGTTAAACAACTTTCCTTTAAAGTAGACCCAAAAGCAATATTACTTTTGGTCTAGTACTTTTAGTCTAATAAAGTTATGGATTTTAGGCATTCATTAGGTTTGACGTCTTTATAGGAAATATAAGTTTCTTGTTTCTAATTTAACAAGTAAAAATTATTTAAATATTTATTAATGATAGAGACAAAAATAAATTGTGTAATTATTGGGAACAGGCATAGTTATGGACCATGGTGCTCGGCACCCAGATATGCCGAAGCGCGTGGAGAATGCTTACATTCTCACATGTAATGTTTCCCTCGAATATGAAAAAACTGAAGTCAACTCTGGCTTCTTTTACAAGTCTGCTGAAGATCGCGAGAAGCTTGTGGCTGCTGAAAGAGACTTTATTGACCTTAGGGTTAAGAAGGTAAACATATCACATGATCTACTTAAATGCTCTCGACGGCTTACTGACGGCCGATTCAACTATCACTAGTTTGCAACATTTCATTAATTTTTCCGTGTTTTTAAGTATGTATGAACAACAAGTAATACTAATGAGAAATTTGTTAATTGTTTATTCCAGATAATTGCTCTCAAGAAAAAATTGTGTGATGGTACAGATAAGTCATTTGTTGTCATCAACCAGAAAGGCATTGATCCTCTTTCACTAGATGCCTTTGCCAAAGAAGGTATTGTCGCACTGCGCAGAGCAAAACGCCGTAACATGGAGCGCTTATCACTAGCATGCGGTGGATCTGCCATGAATTCTGTCGATGACCTCACAGAAGAATGCCTAGGTTATGCTGGTCTTGTCTATGAACATGTTCTTGGTGAAGAGAAATATACTTTTGTGGAAAACTGCAAGAACCCACAATCAGTTACAATCCTCATTAAAGGTCCTAACAAGCATACTCTCACTCAAATTAAGGATGCTATTCGTGATGGCCTTCGAGCAATCAACAATGCTATTGAAGATATGTGTGTAGTACCTGGAGCTGGAGCATTTGAAATAAAGATAAATTTGGAACTTCAAAAATACAAAGACACTATCAAAGGAAAGGCTCGGCTCGGAATCCAAGCGTATGCCGAGGCTCTTCTCGTAATTCCAAAAACTTTGGCTGTAAATTCTGGTTATGATGCTCAAGACACCATTGTCAAGTTGCAGGAAGAAGCCTCTTTAAGCACTGACCCAATTGGTTTAGATCTCAGCAGCGGTGAAGCAATAAAACCCTCTGATATGGGTATTTACGATAATTATACTGTCAAAAAGCAAATATTAAACTCATGCTCTGTTATAGCCAGCAATCTCCTGCTTGTTGACGAAATTATGAGAGCAGGAATGAGTAGTCTTAAAGGATAAATTTTATTTCAGCAGTGCATTTTTTCTGAAGAATGAGGAACGTTTATTTAACTGGAAAATATTCTTTTTTCAATTCTATTTGTATTACTTCTTAATATTATTCTA
>JAAAKR030000018.1:15803-28849 GCA_010014985.3 Delias pasithoe
CACTCGCGACGTAGGCGTCCTTCATAGAAACAGTAACGATTCAATCGTACAAGTAATTTTTGTGATAAAAATTTGCATTAAAGTAATAGAATTTACATCTTCTAATGTGCTTAATAGAAACTAACTGGAGTAAATTCGATACCGGCTGAATGTTTCGTTGGTTCTTGTGCGAGCGTATTATAAAGACTGTCTAGATTTCACAGTAGATATACCTACCGAAATTTTGCTCTTCAATTAATTTACATTAAATGCCTTTAAATTTGACATTATAAATATGAATCGGGCTTCTCACACTTTTTTATTCGAATAGCTTGGTATTTACCACTTCAACTTCTTCAAAAGTATACAGATTTTAAATATAATTAATTAGGTATAATGTAAATTTACTCATTTAAAAAAACGTCTCAATCACAGTTTTAATCATTACAAATTATTAAGAAATATGCCTGGCATTTCAAATCGATTATCTGCCAAATTTCAATGAGTGCTCTTATTTTACTGAGACAGATTCTCGGATGCGTAGGACGAGGTTACTCCGCCCATTCTGTTTGTATCTCTATCGCACTGCTTGTTTCACTGTGTGTATGAATAAGTAAGTTATGGGACGTTGTTCTGATGAGACTAGAAGAATAGAATGCTACTCTCTTAACTTCAGAGAACTAAAATTTATGGTAAAATGTACGCTAGACTTGTAATTAAATTATTTTTATACGACTATTGTTTTATCATGTTTGTGAACGAACTCGTTATTTTGTCCGTAGGTATAAAACGGTATGTACAAAAAACGTTCACTACATAAAAAAAATCAAACCATTTCGCTTACAATCTAATCCTTAACAGAATTTTTATACTAAGTAGATACATTTATATTTTTTCATATGAATTAAACATAACTCTGTAGATACTTCAAACTCTTAAATTGCAAGACAGTTTTAAAATAGGTACTTCTTTGTAGATAAATTTAGCTTTTAAATAGTATTTCAGAAGTTTCAAACCATAAAAACGACTTGTTTTCAGATTTGATTCATGGTTCACTGAAGACTGGCTCTAAGTTTTAATTTAATAAAATAAGAAATAATTTCTAGTAGATACGTACCTATGCATAAGTGCTATCTCTTATCCATTTACGAATTACCATTTACCGTTCATTTTTTATTTTGACGTGGTTACGTAATGAGTACCTAGGTGTAGTCTATTACAAAGTTTCGGTTGGTTTGTTTACTTGAGACGTAAATAAAGCTACCAGACCTCATAAAATAGAGTGTTACCTGTTCCCATCTTTCAGCACACGCTATTTAGAGCACAAGTAACTGGAAACTCTAAACAATCGATACCTGATTGAGTGTGCCCTGCCCACTGGATATTCCTCTTTACTAGATGAGAAGATTTCAAAGTGTTCCGAAACTTTTTTTATATATAAAGGCAGACTGATATAATTCTTCGACGGGTACAACCAAAGATCCTTACGTTTTATGAACTTTCTTTCTTCAAGGACGGACCGGAGGCGCTCGTAGAAAAAATGTTCCGCCGCCCAGACATCCATAAAGGCACACAGCACCCGGATGAGTTGCCACCCTCACAACAGATAGTTGCGTTATTTTCTTGATGGTCACTTTGATATATTTTATATCAATTTTATTAAATTATCAGGGTCATAAATGCAAATATACTGCGATTGTTTACAACCGCGTCCATTTATATTTGATATTTCTGAAACAAAGCAACTAAGTGTAGACTGGAAATATGGCAATACATCTATTTGCTGATCCATTCGATATTTGCCACGAAATTGATATTACAAATAAATAATCGTGACTAGGTGTACAATTTGTCTGAAGTCTGGAATACGTAGCAAGAAAAAGTAAGAAATTTTTTTCACTAACCATCAAGGTATTCGCGGAATACTATTCTAATCTTATAAATGATGTCGCGAACGAGATGATAAATAAACAAGGGTAACTGAACAAAGAAATAAATTACAATATAAAAAAGGCATTCATAATAAATACATAAGGTACATAAGGAATGGGCGTTGGGCGGACGGTGGGCGGCGCCGCGTTAACAGCCGCCGACGACAGACGCAGTCTTCTCGCGCCGCGATCTGCGCGTACGCACAGAAAACTGATTTATTGTGTCCCGTTGAAAAAATAATCAGCCAAGTGATGTGATGGAGGGCCAGGAGTGGAGAGACGAGTGGCACCAACCCAGACACATGGACGGTCAGCTTTGCATTTACTTATCTTGCTTTTAGTGTAAGCCCTGCTAATGATGGAGTAGAACGTTCGAATCCTATAAAAAGATGTTAATGTTAACTTAAGAAATTCTTTTTTAGCTATAAGTAATATTTATTAACAACATAAATTATTTCCAATATTAATAACTATTGCTCTAAACTTATCTTGGTGAAACAAAAACCAAAATGTTGTGATACATTTCAGAGCAACACAATTTTTAAGTTTTTTTTCTATGTTATTACCTACACATTATAAAAAATTTAAAAGCCATTACAATCCTTTAGTTTATATTTCTTTTTACTTGTATCGACTAAAGAAACTCACGCGCCAGCGTTAGCTGCCATCCGTTACAGCTAGCAAACACCGAATGATCTGTTTTTTTATATATATTCCTACGTTTAATTAGACCTAGATGACATTAAATGTTTTATCTTGATACTCAACTCGTTCAAACAAAACCAAAAGTGTCCTTTTTTAAATTGCGACAGTCAACAATCTACCTATAATTTTATTTCGATACTCTTTTAAATATTTCGGAGATGATTCTTTTATTCGTTAAATTGGGATTATAATGTATCACTATTTATGGTATTGGGTAAACGAACATTGAACAGAATCTTTACATCACTTTTGAAATTGAATGAGTCACGATATTTCAATGAATTGCTTATGATTTTAGTGTTGGCAATAATAAATGAAATATTTCATTAAAGAGAGCTTTGTTGCCCTTTAGATATCGATTCTATTCTAGATCGATATCTATTATTGTTGATAATAACATATACTCTAGTCTATTGCTTTAGACAAGACATTTAGGCTTTAGAATATGATTATACGTAAAACTTTATAAAAGTTCAGCCTGAGTAATTCACATTGAGCATATAGAAAATATGTTCACGGTGGGTTGTTATGTAATACCTACTGTACTAAAATAAGAAGTACATTATGTGTAAGGAATACTGTATGAATAACTACAAAATACTCTTTTGTTACTCAATCGCATATTCGCAAGCAAACAATTCAAGAAAGCATGTGTTTTACTAAAGGGCTTGTTGTGCATGCTACTTCGGTTATATAACGGCCTTTATTCGTTCCTGTTCACAGAAATATACTAAAACGCAAAAATATTCAGTTGCATTATGACAAAGAGTAGCTAAAGGTCAGCACACATTTAACCGATCGACAGCGCCAAATATCAATCGTCGCGTCGACTGCGCGCGCGCATCCGACGACAGATGGATGAATGAACGCTTCAAGCACGCGGTTTACTCAAGCAGAGAAATATGACTGGAATTAATCGATCGGTCTGGCGACAGACGGATTTAGTGAGCGTGCTACTTGGGATTATAGAGGCCTTCTTAACAAACAGCTTATAATTTCGGGCGTAAGGACCACCTAACGCTGATCGACTAATACAGGAGAAAGCTAAAAGAGAAACGGAATTTTGTCACACAGTTTGGATAAAAAGCCAAAATGATTTCTGTTATGTTTGTCACATTATAAAAATGCCTTTATTATTGCGAATATTTATATCCTATTAAGATTTATTCGAAAGCCAGAGAGATTTTCGGCCAAAGAGTATAATAAGACAAATTACAAACTCATAATCAATAAATAAAACTCTTTGAAGTCAAAAAATTTCATAGCAGTGGATTTCTTGCACATAGGCAATTAGTAGCTACTAGAGCTAGCTAGCTGTTTTCCGGCGATCGCCTAATTACCACAAAAAATGTCGCCCACCCTAGCCGCTCATTAATTAACATTGACAGCTTATAGGACAAACATATTTAGCTCTATGGTGTCGAGATAGAAAGATAATAGATTTTAAAAATCTCACCCGCGCGTTTATTGAAATATAATTTAAGTTATAATTACATGTTGTTTATAATTAATTTGTAATGTATAATTTATTGCTCAACAGCATTTTTATATTAAAAACAAAAATATTGAAGCATATTATAGCCATGAAAGCAATTTGTGTTTCAATATCGTGGAAATGAAATGCTAAAAATTTATAAGTCTTTAAATAACTTGACAAAGATCTTGAAAATCGTCTAAAAATATTCGTTATTAAATACCTACCTCAAAAATACAACGTCATAATTTTGTTTCAATTTTGCCAACAGAATTTAGTTTCTTTATTATTTTACTATCTAATCATGCAAATATACAAAGAAATTACGAGGAGGGTCTGTTTTGAGTATGTTAATACCAAGTGTGTGCTTGAGATAGCACAATTTTCAAGAGCTGCATAAATTATCTAAAAAACCGTTAACCACGCAGATCATCATTTTTTGAGGGCCTAACTACAATTTGGCTTTAATTTGTGTGTCAAAAAGATATATTTTTATATTAATATGTAAAGATGGAAAGACTTCAAAACTGCTTTATCAGAATGTAGCTGGAAGATATTTCCGTCTTTGAAACACATGAGAGGGTGAAAAAGTAACAAATTGCAGAATCTTGCGCGCTTATCTTATCTGCTAATTTTGTACAATCCTTCAGCATGCCTTCACCTTTTTTAAAGTTACTGCGCTTTTAATGGATGTTGACGAACATGTTTTATGTCTGGGACTTGGGTTGTTACCTACGGTTTAAATTTTAGTCGAGATTTAACTAGTGAAATATGTTTTGAATGTGAAATTAACGCTTAATTACGATTAATATGAATAAAAGAGATTTTTAGTTTTTTAAAACCGCACTGCACATTTTTATTTAGAATAGGTGTGCAACTTTTCTGTTTATTTGCACAAGACGCTAGTAATAAAAGGTACAATATAGAAATATGTATATAGTTTGATGCCTAAAACGAGAGGTTTCCAGAATCTCCACTGTGAAATGGCAACTTTGCCATTTATTATACATACATATCAAAGTACATTAATAGTTTTCATGTATTCGAACAGCAATGCAGTCATAAGTCATACATCAAAAGATGGTATTAAAATCTATATCGGCCAGCCGAGTTATAAATTACCAATGTTTATTTTCATTGAGCCGGTTAATCGCTACCCGTTTTTGTTTCTGATCCTTTGCACCGAAATATATTTTTGTTTGTTCACCCGTGAGAAATTTGAAAGAGATGTCAACTGTGGATTGATATTTTGTAGGTGGTCCATAAGTCATCAAGCGCTCAATTGTTTTGACGTTTCAACTTGAATTATGGCAATTGAAGTGGGAACTATATACGGTGTGTGGAATTGTGTGACATAATTTAACGCTATCTATTAAGTGATTAATTAAAAATCAATTATAGAATTTGCTCGGGAAATGATCTGCCTTCGCTTTAGTTCAACGTACACGTCCTCCTTCTTAAAACACCTTACAATTAGGTAATCTATAAATAACAAACGATAATTTAGAAATATTTCAATAACGAAAATAAATAAAGATTCAATACCTCTATTCTTCCATTACAAAGCGTAAAAAATAAACACTGTTAAAAAATGGGATTACTGTTTATTTTTTATGGGATAGTTAAATCGGTATCGTAAATTTAAACGATAATGGAATTTATACTTTTGCATTTTGTACTGATTGCTAGTTAAAATATTTAGCTTTACTTGCTGAAGTTACACGCATTTAGTCAGATATAAATAATTCTTCATTCAATACTCTAATAAATAAGATTCAAATTTATATTTCAAACTGTTTTATCCAAAAAAAAAATGTTTTAATGAATCAGCCCTAAGTACGAAGCATTAATATTCACCTACATAAAAAAGCAACGCTGTGGATATCCGACGTAGGTATCCTTACAAAAGACACGCATCTCTGGCGTGAAAAATATTCTTAAACATACAGACTCGTTTAGATTATAATGAATACAAGAGACGTCTAGTAGCAGATTTCTTCGGTTAAGCGTTATAACTTTATAGTGAAAATAAACAATTGCTTGTGATCTGTTTATTTATCCTACATTTTAAACTCAGCCGTAAGTAGTGTAGAACTTTAATCTCTGCCCGTACGTATGTTTATTGGCTATTGTTAAATAATATAAGACGAAACAAAGACCACACGAAGTTTTATTCGCGTTTTTTAATTTAAACATTGTAATCAGCTTTAATTATAACGAAAACAACGAGATCATTAAAAACGGTACAGCCATTCGTGGGTTATAAATAGTGTAACTAAACTGAATATGTTTTAAAATTTTAAACGTATATTAGTTTATAATTTATAACTAACTCCGTTGTAGCTAAGTGGTCTTATAAGCCTACCACAAAGACCGAGGTATCGAGTTCGATCCCCGAACTGATTTCACGGGGCACACAGAATACCAGCGTAAAACAGTACTTGTATTGTGTTGCGATGCGTACGTGAAAATATCGCAGGTCCTTGAAATTATACCATTATAACGGCGTGTGCTGATTGTGGCGGGGCGGGCTATGGGCGGCGGTGATCTTTTACCATAACGGAGGCCCGACTACTCCATTGCCCGCTATATCATAAAAAAATTAAGATCATAATTGACCTATTTGATTATAATCGAATAGGTTAATTAATAATTACATACTGATAATGGATAATTATGTATTAGATATGATTTTCATAGGACTTGGAATCGATAATTTATGGGCGTGATCTGTCAAGTTATCTTCCTAAACTTGACAAAATGTAAGCAACTACTAGATTTATAAACAGAGCGGTTCTCAGCAGACGTTTTAAATAAATTCATAGCACAGATGCTGACAGACAAAGATAAATTCATTGTAATCGTCTGCAATTAACTTCCAGGAAAATGGTGTTGTATGTAACAAATAAATAAATATATATTTTCTATGCAAATAAATATATATTTCTTGTAAAATTTTAATTATTGAGTCCTTTACCGGCCTGTTAGCCTGATAAAATTAAAAAATAATGTCTCTACATAAAGTACTTTCATAATAACATTGGTTACGATAAAGAAATCCCTAATCAGTGACTGATTTAATATTAGGTACCTGTGGTGCCACCCTCGTAGACACAAATCACTTCAATATGCTGTAATCTGAACTATGCGCCCAAACTACCACTTGACACATTCCTGTATTAATTACATGAATTAGTAATGTTAGCTTTAAGAAAACATTGCTTAAAATCTTTGTTTAATGTTACGCAACATATTTTAACTGCAATTTATTTTCTTCGCTTACATTTAATTGCTAACTCTAAGTATTTGTTTAAAGTCCACAGCTGACTTTGTTGTGTCTGGTAAGTCTATTATTTACAGAATAAGCAAATTTATTAGTAATCTGATAGAACTAGAATTACATACTTTCAATATTGATATTCAGTATGAATTTAAAAATAATAACGACTATTAAAGGATATAATTTGTTACAGTTACAATAAGTTAGTAACTGGAGTACAAGGTTATTTATTCCCAACAGATTTATTGGAAGAAATTCCACTTAATGTCAAACGTATAAATCGTAAGACGAGGCAAAAAATATTTGTGCTCTCAATTATTTTGGTAGACATGTGTGGAGAAGGATTGTTGATTATGTTAAATTGTTTAATATAAGTCATACTACCCAATTTAAACTATTATTATAAATGGGGCGGTGAATTTGTGCGCTCGACCTCCTTCGAACCATATTTTACATAACCTACAAAACTGTTCAATTCTTAAGGTAAATTTAACCACATATTAACTAATGGATCTAAAAACTTTCTCTAAGTATAGGTACTTTTACACAACATAAATACGTAATAGGAAAGTAAATAATTGAATAATATCCTAAATTCTCACTTTCTTTTTGTGTTATAGATATTTTAAACGCAGTATATTATATTTGTCAATTACTTCACTATCTTGCCGTATTTTATGCCTAAACCACTCAAGAAGTTTTGCTTTCATGACATTAAGGGAAAGGTATACATATAATTATCCTGCTTTATACAGAGACGATAAATATTTTGTTTTACTTTAATTTAATGACCCTTTTTTCTGGTAAATAACGAGAATTGTTTTTTTTTCTCTGAAAACAATGTTGGAAGAGTCGTTCTTCTAAAAGTTCGGGCGGGAAGTGGCGAGCAGCTTGCGTCGTAAATCAAATTCATTGGGGTAACTATGAAACGTACAAATTGTTTCAAATAGTTGATACATTGTTTTATTTATAATTTTCTAATAAGTTAAAATTTTATCATATAAACATCTCAGTATCTTTCCATTGTTGATATTGATATTTAAATAAATGTTATGAGTTACATTTTTATAAAATATCTATAATCGATTACAGGTTTTACAGTTGTATTACATAATTAATTACTTAAAAAGCCAGATAACTCTGTAAGAACCACACACGAGTAAATTGTAAATTGCTTAATTTAGTTTGTAACTTAAATTGACCAATATATTACATTATAAGAACTAAGTACCTACATAATATTAATAGAAAATTTTTGTTATGGGTTTAAAATTAGTTTAAGTTGCAGGGTTTAGTTAGATCTAATGGAGCATGGTATACAAATCACCATCACCAAACGCAACTGTAGGGCGCGCAAGACAGATGTAATTAGTACAAAAAAATATAAAAACATATAGGTTAGAAATATAGGTTTACAATCACGAATTATTAAAGAGTTGTCATACAATTGTTGTTTATAAATAATTATTGAAAGTTTTTATAGACATAGCCACAGTACATCGGTCAGTTAGATGTACTTTCATCGTGAGAGTAGCAAATTTATAACAGCTTTGTTTAGTAGTCCATTCTGTGTCTTTCTCAGCAAAACTAGGGTATCTAGAATCGATCCAGTAATAGATCAGTTGGCAGGCATCAGTCAATCAGCAGTCAAAACAACGCAGCTCTCTGACAGCGACATCTAGCGAGAGTTCCGCGAACCATGCTGCACGAAAGCAAATATTTATGCCAGATACATTAGCTTTCGGGTTAAAGCTAAGAAACTTATTATGAATACGAGCAATCCTTCGTGCACGAATTTCAATTTGACCACATGAAATACGTCAATACATCTTTAAATATGTTTTTGGTCTACAATCTTAAATATACTAATTGTGTTGCTAGAAGAAATTTGGTAGACAAAAATAATTACCAAAAATGTAAATTATCGGTTACGTAATATTACATTTGGATAAATATTTACTATTACATATCTAAATTGATCATTAGGTGAGTTTTATCTAATTTAAACATTCAATTTACCCTTTATAGTAACAATAGTAGCTTGATTGGGACTTGAGATAGTATTTTTGGTTCGTGGTCCTATTACATGAAACAATGAAAGCAAGCAGAGATAGATTCAGAAAATAACCTAGCATTACAGTTTAAAACTGATACATTATTTGTGACGGTGTCGATCGGTTTCTTAATGAGCTACGCGCGGTATGTTGACATAAGCTCTTGATCAAAGTGCCATGCTCTTGCTAATTTGGACTTATCCTTTTGTATGATAAACACTATTTAGTGTTCTGATATGTCGGAAACCCAGGGGAGAACTTATGGCGGTATTTTTTGTGTAAAATATTCCAGCTAGCCATATGCTTTAAAAATTAATACATTATAAATTGAACATTGTAATTTACTATTATATATTTAATAATTTATATGAAATACATTATATATTTGAGGAAGTAATGAAGGAATCCTAAAATACAATTAATGATGCATTTGTGTACATTTGGTGTGGCATTACGAAGTGGTTAAGGGCACGTAAATCAACGTATCTTGTGTTATACATGTGTTGCTTTTCAGTTAGGGTTGGCTGTACGTATTATGTTGTAGTATGGCATAACATTATTTAAAAAAAAATTCAGAATAAGGCTATAAATCTTTGAAATGGTAATAGAACAAGATTACACAATTTTCAAAAACTAACTTCTCTAGCATCGTTAAAATTACACTTTCAAGACTTCTTCTAGAAAACATAATTCATACATTTATCTTTTTCACGATGTTTACATGATTGTTAATTCTTTATACGATATTGATGTGTAGTATTCGATTCTGGTAAATGTGATAGCGAAGCTATTTTTGTTTCAGTTATGCATGAGAGGGGTTGGTTAGACAGATTGGTTCCCGAGATGCGAATACTTCAGTCTACGAATACATATTATATGACCCATACTTGCTCGAACGAACAATACATGTTTGGTGTTGTTTTCTGAAAAGAATATTGTTGTTCTTCAAAGCTTTTAAGAAGTTAAGACTTTAAAAAAATCGATAATGGCAACCCTGCTGAGATACTCGCACTGCGCGGGCGCACTAGATTTATAGTGTTCAATCAATGCGGATTTATTGCTTAGGAAGTAACTCCTTTTGTACTCTAATAATTGGCTGGCTACCTGCAGTTGCGTAATTAGACAGTCGTTATGTGTTTATTAATGACTTCATTTGTTTTAGGTTGTGCTCGCTAGTTTTGTTTTATTTTTATTTTGCTAATTAATGCAACGTAATTGTCATATTTTGTTATAAATCCTGTTGATGTATTTATATGCTTTTTATTATTGTATACTGAAAATAGGACTAGATAATAAATACACTGAGAGTATAATCTAAATGACCCATTGATTTTAAGATTTCATTAGCATATAACTCCATACAATTTTTTTTTCACATTGGCTTCATTCCATTGAACTTACCATAAAGGCACCTCGTCGTTGAAATGATCTCATTTATGCCAAATAAATAAATTAATATGTTTTCATGATTAGGTCCTATACCTACTACTAAAATGTCCGTTTGGCAAGTACAGCAACATTATAGCAATTGGACTAGAACCGACATGATACATGAACGCTATCAATTATTTATTTGAATTATATTTTATTGTAATTTATGCCGCGTTAATTTAAACGCAAGTTATTTCAGGACTTATTACCAACTTATAGGTCATGGTTAGAGAAAAGGAGTCGAAACAAAAAATAAGGAAGAATTGAGTGCTTTAATTAGTCTCTTTTTGTAATATAAGTAATTATTTGGTAGGTCATATAATATAATTACTATAGTTTCTGGTATATATAATTCGAATGAAACGACGATTGTAATAAAGATTACTTATTACAACAACAGGTCGTGTTTTAGGTATATTTTGTATTAAACGGAGATTTTTTTTGTTAATTTCGCTAAAACTTTCTTCATATTTATCATAACAAAGAAATTCTTATGTGACTTTATTTTTTCGTGCGATATGATTTAATAAATGTGCCACATTAGCTGTAATGGCAGCTAACAAATAATGCTAAGTGACAATTATGCCCATTCAGCGACTACGTATGAATTTATTATTTCCGACTGCCAAATTCATTTATTGTTGAAAGAATATTTGAAATTTATAACAATATCTTGTCGTTTTATTGTTATGATTCACAAAAACTTATTTCAAATAATCTTACTCTTTGTATTTACAAAGAATTAACTTAAGTGAACCTCTAATCAAATAGATACGACATTTACAATCTTGGTTATCACTTATTTCGCTATTTACATTCGGTATCTAAGTATAATTAAAATAAGAATAAAGCCGTATTTTCCATTTCTATCTGTATTTAAGTTATCACAAACATCACATTCACAAATGTTAAATTTGTATGAATTTCCTTATTTGACCACATATCAACTATAATAATCTTTCCCGAAATAATAAAGAGAAAATACGTCTCAAAATAAAGCGAAGATCAGTGTCGTTTCTACGTAAGTATAGTTTTCATCACCCGTCGTTATTTATAATCCACTCCTGACAACCGCCGATAAAATTATTGTAGCCGTTTCAGATGCGTTTTGGATTTCCCGCCATTATACCAATTAGTTGAGTGAGATGTCCGTTACAGAGAGGACGTTTATGATTTTTATGTGGTTTTTTCATTCTTTATTTTCGTTTGCTACGAATATTTTTCGTTGAAATGACACCGCGTTGGTGCCAAGTGAGGTGTGTTCAAAATGAACTAATCTGCCGAGTTACTTGTCGATTGCGTTTGATGTTTGGTACATGCAAATATCACCTTGATTTCCAGCTATTCGTTTGTAATAAAAAGTAAAGCTTAAGAAATATCATCTAAATGATAGGATAGCATAACCCTTAGATAAAAAAATGATGACAAACAAGTATTGCCATATTTTTGTCGTGAGTTATTATGTACTAGCGATATTTACACTTTTTTATTGAGATCAAATTGAATATTAAGTACCTAACCCAATATTTGTTTAAAAAACAATTTAGAAGAAGAATTTATGATATCTTTTGAATTTGTTATACTCTGTTTGAGATTTGATCTTTCATAGTATTATAATTTTTGATTTTAGGTATTGTATCAAATCATTTCCCGCGTGGAGCCTTTCATCTGCAATCTTTAGCAGAACGAGTGAGCCGAGATCAAGAACAACTCCCAGTTCTGCCACCATTGCACAACACTCCTAGAGATGTCAATGCACCTGCTGTCTACGCTGAGGTTTGTGACTTTCTTTAAGGTATCTCTACAGTCAATACAGATATTTATAATTTCTAATAAACATCTTCATGTAAATTTTTAAGGTTGACCTACAAAATTAATTATGAAAATAACGATTCTAATTTTAGTTATTTATAATAATATTTTGCAAAAAGGGTAGTATTTTTTCTACCTGGATGTGCGAAAATCATACCAAATGCTGGTAATTTCTTGGAAGGGTGCTGCGTGTTCCCGTAGTACATATTCACCCCTACAAGCTCTTAGTGAGAGCACCTGCCGGGACCACGGAGCGCCCGGTGCAGCAGCGCCGCCGGTGCCGCAGCCGCCGCCACGCATGCAAGTATGATATAATATGAACGACATCTAATAACTTCTATTAAATATTTAACATGTAAACTTAAATTATTTGTAAAATA
>JAAAKR030000018.1:126269-150399 GCA_010014985.3 Delias pasithoe
GCAATCTGTTTTGGTGCATACGAATTAACAGTTTAATCCTCTTAGGTAACTCTATTTGAAAGCTAAAAGTAAAAAAAATAATTATGTTAAGTGTAACAGTACCTATATGTTTCAGTATTTATTGGGCGATGTCTTTACAAGTGTGCG
Organism: Delias pasithoe; assembly: GCA_010014985.3. NCBI lineage: Eukaryota > Metazoa > Arthropoda > Insecta > Lepidoptera > Pieridae > Delias > Delias pasithoe. The sequence continues at coordinate 126,417 of JAAAKR030000018.1, forward strand.
TATCAGAAGTAGTGTACGTACACGTACATCGTTCACAAGCAAGCGATGCTCTAATTTTGGTGGGGCAGGACGGTGTACAACGACCACCAATACATTTTCCTAAAGGTACCAATCCCATTCAATAATTAATTAAACACGTTCTATCATAATTAATGGTTTTTCAAATATTTAAAAATGAAAATGGTATTTTGAATGCATGAATCGAAATTCTATGGCTCGCCATTGTTTCAATAATCTTTAGATGATTATGCGTTAAATTTCATCTAAATCCATTAATTTAAAGGAAATCAAAACTAGAAAACATACTAAGAAATGCTTTATGATTTTTCTTTCCTTGCAGGGGGCCATTTACTTTCCTTTTTAAGTAATTTGGAGACTGGTTTACTTCCACATGGTCAGCTGGATCCACCATTGTGGTCACAACGTGGGACGGGAAAGGTAAATGTATTAAGTATTTTTATTGCCCAAATTTACATATTTTGAATGCTCGACAGTTATTGCCAATAGGTTTACATTTTTATAGTGTCGAAGGAGTTATCATTAAACGAATTTTATAGCTTTTAACATTTTGAGAGACTACAAGCTCTACTGGGATCACATTCAAATGCAAGATGACGCTATCATTTTAAAGATATTTATATATATTTAAAAGTTAAATATATATAATATATGTTATCAGTGTAAAACAAAAAAATATCGTTTAGCATTCAAACGTAAAGTTACGATGGAAAGCTCATTCGGGATGATAACAAAGCACAGAATACCAGCGTGAAATAGAACCAAGTAGGTTCTATTTCACGTTATGTTAACGGTATAGTATTTTGAGAGAGTGACAATATCGGAGCCTAATCAAGTTTCGCTTGCTGCTTAAGTAGAGCAACAAAAACCAGGGATATAAGCAAAGCGATTGTCCAACTCCATCGTTTATACATTTTGACTGATTACCATTAAAATATTTTTTCTTATTGTGTCTTAGGTGTTTGGTAGAAATAAAGGCAGAAGGCGTCCGATGCCGAGTCTCTGTGAGAGCGGTGAGCCTGAGGAACCAGGAGTTGATGATGTCGCTGGCGATTATGTTTTTCGTATTGTCAACAACGCAATCGCCGATCGAGAAGGTATTTGATTCGTAATAGTAAAATTTCGTGTAAAATAATTATTGACATTAACAAATCACTATATAAATAAATAATAAACAAAAAGCACCTCATAATTAATTCATTAGAAGCACGCACCGAAATAATTGGTTAATCTATATACGAGTACCTACATATTCATGTCTTCAAAATTAAGACTATAATTGCAAAGGTATATTCAAACCTAATTTGTCGTTTCAGCTATGCGCCATTCTCTATTAGAGCGTGTAATTCAATCTCCACCACGCACTCCACGTAGAACCCTCGCTTCAACTTCCACTACATCATCAGATTCCAGCACCATGTCAGTGGACTGTCCACCCATGATTGCCAATCTCAACCAGGCACCGGTCACACAAGTCTCTGTTGAACAGGTACCTCGTCTTATACAGCTTTGAGTCTTTACCTACTTAATACACTTAAACTATTCTTAACGTGATGCATATTTACATACGCTACTATATCTAATGGGTATAGTTTTTGAAAACATATTAGCAGTCAGCCTTAATACATTGATCTGTGTCGCGCTTTTAAATGTAGATGCATTCGTAGGTGAGCCAAATTCATTATTTGCGCCCATTCCAGTCGGCTTCCATAGAATTGGTGTGTAGTACAATGCGGCGGCAAATAATATCACGCGCTTTCTACGGCTGGCTGGCATACTGCCGCCATCTCTCTACTGTACGAACGCACCTTAGTGGACTTGTGAATCCCCACATCGTACCCAGAGGTAATTTTCAGTTTTTGTCAATAGTATACGTATATAATAATTAACACTCAAAAGTTTTAAATTTGAACTTAATAATGTTAAAAAACAATAATATCAATGAGTTAAAAACACTTGTAAGTAACATAAGAGCAGCTAAATATAAATTGTTAGTTAGGTTTTATTTCCTTAGTCGTATCTTTTGCACCTACGTAATAATATAGAAGTAAATTGAAGTAGATGGATTAATTTTTACAGAAAACGCGGATGAGGGTCTAACCAAAGCAATATGGCAGTCGATGATGGACGAGCGAGGGGCTATTATTGATAAGGAAGAGGTTTATAGACTAGTCTACTATGGTGGAGTTCAGCATGACATAAGGAAGGAAGTTTGGCCGTTTCTACTGGGATATTATGAGTAAGATCAAGCCTCGTTCACCGTGCAGGGCTGTAACAGCATTTTATTATCAAATTTAATCAATTAGAACGAACGAAAATAAAAATATGTAACAACATGTTTAACATTATTTAAATAGTGTTTATAAAATTCAAAGTTGATGTAGATACTTTCCCTTTTAAAAATAATATATAGTTCTACTGTACCCATAAATATATTTTGATTGAAGCTATACGTTATTTTTAATTTATATGAAAGGCATTAGTTAAGAAAAATCACAAAAACTTTCTTCTAGTAACCGTGGAATATTTGTTTTGAATTTTACTGGATGGTTACTTTAACATTTCTAGATTCAACACTACACTTAATGAGAGACAGGAGCAAGATAATACATATCGTCGTCAGTACGAGACCACGATGTCCGAATGGCTTTGCGTCGAAGCGATTGTAAGACAGAGGGACAGAGAGGCAACAGCCGCTTCTATTGCACGACTCTCTGACTCTTCTGGAAAGCCAAAACCAGAGCCTGAGCCTTGTGAAGTTAGTTACTTTTCATCATCACCATTATCACTTCATATCCATAGCCGGACTTTGAATCCATATTAGGTGTTCATCGTTACCAAACAAGTATATCTCCTCTATACCATCATTGTTTTTTCTCTACCCATACTTATACAATCGCATATGCATCTGAATGTATGGTTTCGTGTGTACTTGTTCCCAGGTTTTTGAAGATGACTGTAGTGTGATATCAGATAATCCACCAATGGTATCACCAGAGCCGAGTGAGAGTGAACAACGAAGATTCGAAGTGAAGCCTGCTCTATCCCGAGCTCCGAGTATAGACGAAGTAGACAATATAGATTTGGATGGAGATAAAAAAGAAAACGGAATCAAAGAGAATGGAGAGACTGATACTTGTGAAGATATAACCTACGATGAAGATGAAGACGATGAAGTTTGTATAAAGAGTGTTGTAGAAAACCCTGATATGAGACGAGAAAGTATTGCTGAAATTAAGAGGTTGGCGGAAGGGATTGTACAGAAGGGAGACGGTAGGGGATTACTGTGCAGTGTAGACAGTGGTAATGCCAACCTTAACGGGAATGAGAACCGATCAATAGAAGAGCAACCATCAAACCATGTGCATAGTGTTATCGTTACGAATCCATCTGTTGATTTGGCGATTACTGGCGGCTCGCCGGCGTCAGGAGGTACTACAGGTATTTTGTTCTCCTTACATCATTTTACGATAAAGTTTATTGTTTTCCATCCGCTGTGACTTGTTTCACTCAAACAGTTATTTTTATATGTAATCGTTACTTTGATACATTGATTATGACAAGGTTTCATAATAAACGCCTACTAACATTTTTACATTTAGAAGTAAACTTTGATATAAAAGGTGCCCAAATGTTATTATTTTTAATGCTGTCAATATTGTAGCACCAGCAAGTCCAGCTCGCAGTCCGCTGGGCGTTCTGCGTGAGGAGTCTCATTCGGCTGGGGCCTCCTTCGATACTTTGGATCCTGATTTACGACCTGATAATCGTTCTAATTGTGTCTCGCCCGCCAGTTCCAACGGAGGTGTTTATTCGGTACGTCAAAGTTGATATTAGATATGATAGACTGGCGATTTCAAACTCCGCTTGTTCTGAAATGACACTAATTAATGAAATGCTTTAAGTCATAATTGAATCGACATTTAACTTGTTGTTTGTTTGGCCTTAGAATGAACTTGTCGAGAGTTTTGCACTAAACCTACATCGAATAGAAAAAGATGTCCAAAGATGCGATAGGAATTATCCATTCTTCACGGATGAGAACTTGGACAAATTGAGAAATATTATGTGCACGTAAGTACAGCAGGATTTTTATGTAATGTATCCTTAGTCGCAATATAAAAAAATATTAATTAAATGAACAGGTGTTCAAGAGCGAAAAGTATATTACCTATAGTAATAGTTATAATTAAAATTAATAAAAAAAACGAATTGGATATTTATTATTGTTATATTTCGTAGATATATAAATTTTGAGTTTTGTCTTGAAATATGGAACGGAAATTTTCACTTAATAAAAACAAAGTTATTTTTACTTATCAGATACGTATGGGAACACCTAGACATGGGTTATATGCAGGGCATGTGCGACCTGGCTGCTCCTTTGCTGGTAATAATGCGCGACGAAGCTGTTGCCCACGCGCTATTCGCTCGACTTATGTGCAGGGCCAAAGACAACTTTCCCTCCGGGCAGGCAATGGATGCCCACTTCGCTGATATGAGGTTGGAGATTTACATAAACATTTAATTTTTCATAAGATTCTTCTAAACTTAATTATTTCACTTTAAATTCCTTTTTTAGCCTTCGTGAAAATCTAAGAAATGGACTTTATTTATTTTAAAATACACGAGTATCTGACAAGATAAACGCATTTTCAACACCTACTATATGAAAGTACATATATACTTGTGGGGTTATTTTTAGATCAATTAAAATCTTTCCCACAGATTTTTGACATATATTATTTCCCAGGTCTCTTATCCAAATCCTAGACTGTGAGTTATATGAGCTTATGCACGCACACGGAGATTATACTCACTTCTACTTCTGCTACCGATGGTTCTTGCTTGATTTCAAACGGGAACTGCTGTACCAAGATGTGAGTTCATTGATTCACAATTTGAGTAACAAATAATCCTTATCTGTATTAAAATAACAATATGATTTACTGGTTCAAATTTATTCTTGCTATAAAAATCAACTTCGAAGTTCAAATTGAATTCTTATTCGTCGCTAAAAGCTAAAAACTCGTTTTTCTAGGTATTTTCTGCGTGGGAATTAATTTGGGTGGCACGTTACGTTTCCTCGGAACACATGGTCTTGTTCCTAGCTCTGGCATTACTCGAAACCTACCGGGATGTCATTCTCGCCAACTCTATGGATTTTACAGATATCATCAAGTTTTTCAACGGTAGGTTGTTTACTTTTTACTAAATGATTCAAACAGGAATAATGAAGTAAAGCTTGCCTAAATATAACGATACAATCAATTAAATATCAATAAACTAATTTGTACAGATGAAAATATTTCTTTTCAGAAATGGCTGAACGCCACGATGCGTCTGCTGTGTTATGTTTGGCCAGGGACCTAGTCCTACAAGTTCAAACTCTTATAGAAAACAAATAAAATAATTATTAAAATAATTAAACAGTATTAGATATGTATAATGTGAATTTACTAATAACTTATAGCAGTATTTCTTGCTCTTAAATTACAATGTAACCTGCGAATTTTCCTACAAAAATTTTATTACAGTTGATCACACATAAAAGCGTTTCAAATGGGCCTAGTTTTAATTTCTGGGGAAATAATATTTAGGAAGCCACTTTGCTGATCTTCATGCCATTTCCGAATGCTTATTATTTTCTTTAACCATACAGATTACAGCAAACAAAGCTAATACTGCTATATGGTTTTATGGTAAATCTTAACCACCCATATTTATACGTCAAGTGTACGGGTCATTGCATCCAGTATTTTATTCTTTTTTTGCAACAGAAGTACAGTTTTACAGTATAGCTTGGAATCTAATTAGTCAATCTGAATAAAAAGGAGCGAGATAATGTTATTTAAACGAAAAAAGGTCTGATAATAATTATGACATTAAATCTAAAGAATTACACATGGCTTATAAACAATGGTCTTGCTTGAGTAGGGATACTTTAAAGGTCAGCGAGGCATCATTACTTAAAGTAACTTGCACTCTAAGTTTCCTGCTCACGGAACGTAGCGGGTAGTCTAGAAATTGAAAAATGTATTGAATTTGAATATCAATTTGTATTAGAGCGTATTTCGGTGTTTTCTATGTGGTAATATACCTCAAAATATTTATAAATGGATTATAAAATTTAAAAAGATAATATATAACCTATTGTTCTAAGAACAATATATCGTGTTACATAACTCTGCTATGTTGATAAATTATTAAAATATAAAATTATTCTATTAGTTGATTTACTTATATGTTTGTGGCAAAGAATCAATCATACGACTTGTAATCTATTTCAATATTAAATTACACACTTGTCGAATTGCCTAAAACACTATACTTAATTAAAAGTGCATTTGTTCGTTTCCAATGATTAGGTACCCGTGCTCAGAAATTATAAACTTCATATACATGTTATGAATGGATTAAACATAGATCAAATTTTGTATCTAAATGATTGATTTCGGGAGCAGCCCTGCTACTCAGGCAATATATACTAATACAGGCACGATACCTTTGCTCTTGCTACAGTTAAATGGATACGTTTTACTCCTTGTTGCTAAGATAAATGCCTACAGATTTCTGATCAACAAACAAGCATACCAATTAAACTTACATTATTAAAATATTAAATCCGGCCATTTATAAATTTATATGTTAAATTATTTATTACAATTTAACTAATTTAACATTAAATCGTTTTATTTAATTCAAATATGGCAAGTGATAATATATAAATAAAATTCGTCGTATTTTTGTATGTGGGAATCATTTTTTTAACATCAACAATTGGTCCCAATTTATAATTCAGAATAATACTATTAGCTACACTGAGTATTTAGACTGGAGTAAATTAAGGTCAACAATTTTTCTTAACGAAATTTACATGTAAAGAAACTACAATCATACTCGTTGATATGCTTCGAACTTTTAAATGCTACCAAAAAATCACTTAACAAGTAGATATTTGGAGAAACACAAAACATTTCAAGCGGTATCCCTTTGCAATACTCCCGTCGCGGTAGCAGAATTAATTCAAATTATATTAGTGTATAAGTAGCTATTTTCACTTGGTGAAGCAATTTATGTTACTTATTAAATATTAATTGTGAAATGTTTCTATGGTCTATTCTATCTCGTCTGAGTACTGTTGTTATGTAATATTACAAAGAATAAATACTTGCATTATTTGTTTTGTAAAATAAATGTTCAGAAATGTTAAATATACTTATAAAATACTCGCAGGTGTATTGTGTAAAAGTAAAAGAAACATGCAAAAATATTATATTGTAAATGAACTATTTATTTATTGTTGGGACACTCGGAAAAATATATCTTTCTATTACCATAAAATATTTATTAGAGCCGAATACCCAGGCGCTGTTGCATTAAAAATTAAAATACACTTTGGGTCAAATTTGAGGGCTTAATTATTGTACTGTGTATGTACTTAAATAATAAGCTTTATTTTTATTGTGTATAGCACATATTTTTGTTGTTCAGCTAAAAAGAAATAGCTTGTGGCAGTATATTACGAGTAATTAATAAATTAAATATGTTTAACGAAATTACAAGTAAAATTTAACATATTAAATTTTTTGTATGTATGTAAAGATATTTTGTGAACGGGTATATTATGTTGTGTTATTGGTATATACTATTAGTTAGGTATTTTACCCAATTTAATAATATAATTTCTTCTGAATACATCTTTTCTTTTCAGCAGACTGATGACTCATTCCTTCACCATTGATATTTATCTGAATCCTTACCATTGCTAGATTTGTAAAAAAATGTATTCACCAGATATTTGATCCATTTCTTATTACGACATCCCAGTTACCAGAGTGCTATAAGTACCTACCTCTTAAATCTGTTATTACCTGTACATTTTTGTATGAGCTTCCATGTTAGAAGATTAAAACGTTTTATTGATGTTAAACTTTAGAACAAATTCATAGGAGTCCAACAATATTCGCGATAAAAAGTAAATAAAATCTTAATTTATTTGACTCTACTTAATATCTTAGCTGTCGCAGATCCTATCAATTTGAAATAAGCTAAATTTCTTATCTATTTATACAGTTATTAGACGTTTGTAAGAAAGAATATTTTTGTGAAAATCATCTTGTCATTAAAGTATGTTTACAAATAAATTTGTGTATTTAATTTGTAAGAATTTCTGTACTGGTCAAAATATTTTAACCAGAAAACAAATTTCACCCTTTTTTACCGTTTCACTTATACAACTTTTGGACCAGGAAGCAACCAAATGACCCTCGTAGAAATTGCTCTTTGCCAAAATTAAGTTTACAATGAAAGTAGAGGTGCATTACTTTTTCTACAGCCTCGTCAATAGAAATAAGCGAAAATCTATGTACATAATAAGTACTTGTCTTCATGCCATCGGAATAAAAATAAACAATGTTTATTTCTATTTATTTATTTTCCGTTTGATTTTTTTCATTAATAAGATTATATTACAATATAGTAATTATCGATAATAATTATTAAACCTACAAGTCGATTGTGTTATTTAAATATATAACAAAAAACAACAGTGCTAGAACGAGCGCGCAAACCATGTCCTCGCATTTGCTCGCACCTTGTCGCACCTAGTACTTAATATTGCTACCTACCTGTCAGTGGTCTATACAATGGTAAATATAAAAAAATTGTTACAATGTACATAATACGTGAACGCTAACTACGAGTTTGGTTCTTCTATACTAATTTGTCGCTCTGACAGTGATGTAGATCTAACTCTAAGACAGCAATGGTGGGAGATCGGAGAAGGGAATGGGGGTACGCAATTGCCTACGTGGCTACAAAAATTACCTCGCGCACTGAACGCACGCCGGGAAAAAGCTAATAGCGAAAGCCTAACTACAAATACCGACCAAGCCAGAAATAGCTTGCAAATCAATTCCGTTCTGCGTCAAACATGTCGGAGAGTAGAATGATGGTCGTGGCCAAATTGATACGCGCTAATTTTAAACTTTATTCTTAAAGTCACTGGTTATAATAGTTAAAGGCAACTTCGTCAATAAATATATCGAAACTCAGTTGAGAATGTGAAATATAAACTATTAATTAAATCTGAAACGAGTTATGTTTTGGCCGTTTCGTAATACGGCTTTACATTTGAACAGATGCGCATAAGGGACCACCACTGCACTCTATGGAACTTTCCACAAAAGACGAGATGATCTCTAGTCAGCCTGATTATTGTCATTTATTGGTCAGTGGGGTCTGAGGCGAAAGAACGTCACGCACCGCTATAACCGCTGAAACACATATATATCATGTACACAATATATTATATTCAACTCTTTACATTCGTGTATAGCAATTAATACTAACAGACTCAAATAATACAGAATCACTTCGTGTGATGCTTACAAACCATGTGATAAACATTAAAATTAAAGAACTAAATTTGGATAATTATGACTAAAATCGGCGTTAAATTAAATAGTCGTCTATACATGACTGGTAAGCTTAGGTCTTAACACCTCTAGGAATTAATAGCACATCGCAATTTTAATGTACACAAACATACGCGACCTAAGTCTCTCTAAACTTAATTATTATATATTATTGTTCTCTATGTACATACGCACCGCCCGCGTCCAATGTTACTTTCACTTATTTACAGAACAAAGTATTTCTTTACTACACAGCACCTGTGTATAATAATATTCCGTTTAATATGTTTTTTATAAATTTATCAATAAATGGGAACAAATTTGCTGCCTAACTCTGCGGCTAATTTTCAACTCAATTGACCAGACGAATTCTCATAAATTATACCTAAAGTAAACTAATGATATGAATTTAAAATTTTGACTATCTAGGTACATCGAATGCTCGGGACGCGGGCGACTTTTAACTTATAATGCCTTTTGTCAAACTTAAGCGTACATGAGGGTCAACGTTCCTTGGCCACTACATTACGGAACAAGACCATTATTATGTTGTATACCTCTCTGGTTCTATTAATTAGAATAAATTATTTCTTCAGCATTTTAACCCCTTATTAAAAACTGCGCCCATTTCATGCCAACATGAAAAATACTTACTTCAATGCAATGACATGTAAACTATCGTTCATAAGCCATTTGCGAATACTACGTACCATGACAAAGTCGCTAAAACTATGAAGAATGAATTGAAGGGACTTCTTCAGTGTCATTAAAAATTTCTTATTATTAACAATACACTAACATTGTCCCAAGTTTGTCTGCGGAGGCCAGATCCGCTTGTGAGCCGCGCATTTGTCCTCGAATTGTGACAACAATTGATTAGTTAAACGACATTCTGGTAATAGCGAATGCTAGGTCTACATCGCCGATGCAGACTTTCAAATACAACGAGCCTCTCATTTTCTCAAACATCGACCCATCACACTAATATACAAAGGTGTTATAGTACACAACATGACCATAATAAAATAATAATAAATTCAATATAAAACATCGTCAAAAACGACAGCTACATCGACAAAACAAATGGGGTGCATTTGTAATTTCTCTCCTCGAGATTTGGCTAAAATACTGACGCAATTTGGAAGACAAATAAATTTTAAAGGTTAAATTAATAATCAAGAAACGAAGAGTACATAGAAAGAAGCATATGGAACTTTGGCACATCACAGCTGGGTTGCACACAAAAGCATTGGCAGTAAAGTTACATAATATTTTACAAATTATTTTTAACATCATAGCCAAGTTTGACGTTTTTAGTAAAAAGGTAATTGAGACGCCACTTAGACGGAGTTTTATTGAGAACGCCTGGAAGATACCAAGGTTGTCCTACAAGTATATCTACTTATTACGTATTCAGTAATAAATCGTTTTTTCTTTGTACCCTTCGAAATTTAAAACCGGGAGGTCCAAGTCTCTCTCATAAAGTAGCTCAATTCCTTGTTGAAACTAACGAAAACTAAATTGCAACATCTGTCAGTTGGAAATAAGAGCAAGTCGCAGTCGTACTGTATGCTCATATAAAATTCTTATTAAATAGTTACAAGTTCATAATACCGTTGATAACCCTGTATGTCAATGTGTAGCAACAGTACTGAGGAAATATGAAAAGAATTTAAGGTGATTATCGACCTCTTTTCAATAACAAAATCAATTTTATTTAATTTAAAATTAAATTGAGCTAAATCAATGTTTTGTTGCCCGCAACTTAAGCATTGGCAGATATGGTTGACAATATTTCAAGGTCTCATATAAGATAGCTATACTAAAAATTATCAACAATCAATTATAAAAATCAAACATTAGCTAATTAGTATGCAGATTGTACGCATTCTAAATATTGATTTCGCGTTTCCACATATTACGGAAGCAGCGCTTCGCAAATGAATTAGGTAATTTGTGGGAGCAATAAGCTATAGGCAAGTATTATCTATCTAAAGTTGTAACAACGATTTCAGTGTCTGTTTAGAGCGATCCGGCCGGGAAGCTGGCCGAGGAATTGCTATGCGCCAGAGAGAGCATTGACCCGGAGAGTGACTGTTCCTCTTCACCGTATCCCTCCCGACTACCCTCAGCTATCGCCATAGCACTAAAAAAAACTTAAAAATAAATATTCATCTTTCATGGGTGAAAAATGGTTAAATTGATTATAATTCGTTGCATCTCGAAAAATAATGGATGCTCAACCCGTTATATCGGCTCCCAGTCCCTGGGATTCAAATTAGGCAAGACATAAAAATATATAAATTACATCTTTGATCACAACATAAGTATCCAAATCGCCCAAACATCGAAAAATCTTGTTATATATTACTCCAAACAACAAAATAGATCACCTGAAGCCCAGTCGTGCGCTCTCGCTGTCAAACTGCTCAAGCTCGCGCTCGTGTCGCTCGTGCAGCATGCGCGTGCGCTCCCCGCGCTCTGCCAAAAACTGAGCACACTCAGACTCCATCTAAAGGGCACATAACAAATATGAGGCCTTTTGTTGCTTGTCATCTTAACTCGCATTTCTGCGTCGTTTATTAAATACCAGGCAGTGTCGCAAAACAAAACCTGGCTTTTGATCGTTATAGTATGTATCAAAATTATTTAGTACTTTAAAAATCAAATTCATGACAGTTCAAATGATCCTCGTAATATACCCTTAAGCGTCGTAAAAAGCCGGCGACAGAACCAAAGCGCGGATTATGGCACGGTTGTCATTGTCACTTCCATGGGCGGAGGGGTCTCGTCACATAGCGACCAAAAGAATTACGTTTCAGCTCGGCCAAGCCAGGACTATAAACTAGACGTATAAGTGACGTGACAAGAACGCAATCGACCTTCTGCTCCAGCAGCGCGTGCCTCACGGCCACCCTCTCCTCAAGCTCGCGCCTCTCCCTGTTCCGCTGGGCCTCCGCTTGCATCTTGCTCTTGCTTTGATACGCGCTTAGCATGTCCAGCTCGTGCTCGAGCTGCATCTTAAGTTGCTGACACTCCATCTGTAATCATTAAGCAAATACTAGTGAAATATTCAAGTGTGATTTCATCTTCCATCATAAAATTTATAAAACAAGGGTAGTTGAAATAATCATCCTAATTTTGTAAATTTTTAACCACCTATACATTTTATTATTATGAGCTTAAATATTATGAAAAACATTCTTTACTTATTACCATTTGGCTCTCGTCGAGGCGAACAGTTTGTTTCTGTAGCATTTCGCTAATACTTTGATCATATTGTTCACCAAGCAACACCAACTTGCGTCGTTTTTCATCTTTGAGCGATTTTATCACCTCCTTTTGTTGTTCCTAGAATCGTAATTTTCAAATAGTTTTAACCTCGGTTGTAAAATAAACGAAACTGACCTAATCGTCGAATTCGGTTTATTCGATTATGAAGTACAGTGTGGACAATTACATATTTCTTAACAGTAATATGAATAACAAATGTTTAAGCCAGACAGCATACCTTAGGCGTTGTCTGCAGTATCTGTGCTTTGAGAGCCTTGTATTGACGTGTCTGAATTTTGCACGTCTCTCTGAATTGTTTGCGGATCTGCATTTCCTTTTGCTATAAAATGAAAATTACTTTATAGGACGTACATGTACGTGTTGTAATTTTCAAATAAAAACTCCAATTAATTGTTGTGGTTGACCAGCATCCATGACGCTTTAATGAATGGTTCGTATGACAAAAGCAATCTATCGGCACAGAAATTCCTTCAGTTCTTATAACAAACATAATAGATCATATAAGTAAGGATACCTTAAGACTCTTGGGTTGTTGCTTTAGTTGCAAGGCATGCTTCTTGCGCAACTCGTGCTCTGCACGCTGCATATAATCGCGTTGGTTTGCCAGTTCAGTTGCATGTTGGTTTGACAACTGTTCTTCTCTGTAATGAATCCACAAATTGTATACAGAAGTCGCATTATTTAGTTAAATGTAAAACTACCTTATCTCCTTCCATAAGTTACATAACAATATTAAGCTTAGTAAAAATAGATTCACCTCAATGCATGAACACCCTTCTGCTGTCTGTATTCAAGTTCCTGTGTTTTCTCGTGGTGACGCAAGAGCATTGCGTGCGCTTGTTCCAATTGATGTTGCCGCTTATTAAGTTCCTTCGAAGACAAGGTTAAAACATTAAAACTTCTTAGTTTATTTTTCTATATATTTCAATTTAACATCTATCTTAAAATTACATAGCTGTTTCTTATGAGCCAATAATATTCACATTCAAGTGACACCTAAGTTATATTTGTAATGTTAAGCATTGTAAATTGCTGAATAGTAATGAGTATTTAACTAGAATTGCATGAAATATATATAGGCTTTTGTGTGCTTATTTCCATTAAAAGTAGCAGTAGGAGTCTCTGCACGAACTAATATTTTTTTGTTAAAGTATATTATTATAATCAGCATTTACACAACCTCTCGAAGCAGTTCCTGCTCCTTATGGTGCAATGCGAGCATGCGCCTTCGCTTGAAGCGGCGTAGCTCCAGTTCGAGATATTCTCGCTGAGAGCGCACCATCCTGGCTTCGTCGGCAGCTTCTGCCTGCTTCATGTTATCCTTCTGCGATCTGAAAAGTTAAATTATTGAATATTAGTTGAAGCTTGCGGAGATATGCTTGCTAGTCATAAATTATTACATATGTATTTATTCTTAATCCTACACATAGAACATAATCGATTGAACGAAAACATGTCGTTGTCTCTACTCGTCTACTCACTGTAGTGTTGCGTCCCGCTGCCTCTTCGGTGTTGCGTCGTCCATACTGAGTTCCTTTTTCCATCTTTCTTTGTTGGCCTTGTATTCCTTCTTGCGCTGCGCCTCGAACGACTTCTTGTCTTGCTCCTGCCGAGCCGTGATGTCTTTAATCAATTTCTTCTCAGCGGCTGTATTCTGTTTCTGCTTACGCTCAAGCTCTTGCACGTGTTTTGTCTAAAAGTTATAAAATCATTGCAATGATAGTATAGCACGAAGAAAGAAGTTAAACTCCGGCCTAAATAGTTTCATCACCTGCAATCGCTCAAGGTCCCTCGAGAGCTGCTGCAACAAAACGTCGTATTCGCGATCCAGTTGGGCCTTGTGAGCGTCCACATCCGCTTTGCACCGCTCTTCCAGCTTCAGTAAAGCGGCTTGATGCTCCCGCCGCATGCGCTTGTAGCCCGACATTTGTTCGTGCATTTCCTATCGTACAAAAAGACACAATTAAAAAATACACTCCCGTCAGAATTCTTAGAATGGTTAGATGATTCTCGGTTTATAGTTCTCGAATTTAAAATCTTTCACCTGATTGTGCTCCTTCTGTTGTTTGGTGACGATGCTAGTTGTTCGTATCGTGGCGAAATTGTTTGCGCCGTGCTCCGATATTAAAGATATCGCTGCAGATACATTATTACTGACACCTAAACAAAAAAAAAAACGATTTGTTACACGAATACTCTAAACAGAATAACGTCGTTTTACACGTAGATTTCGTGTTTTAATGATTACCGTTTACATCAAATTTATACATAATTACAAAACAGTAATATCCTTAATTTTAATTCCGATTAAAACGAGGTGCTACACAATGACGCATAACAGCTGCAGCTAAACAAGTGCATTTCTTTACGGAAAGGTTGCCAGTTAGTTACGGCAACATAACAACTTTTGTGGACAGGTTTGGCGTCCGTGTCGTCCGCTTCGAGCATACCTCTATGTGTCTGCCTCCGCTGCGTGTTTCTGTTGTCGTCGCCCGCGTCGTGCCACACCGAAGGCGCATTCACGTACTCCCGATATTCGTTCGCCTGCCTCTCCCTCTCCCTCTCCCTTTCGCGCTGGGCCTCCCTAATCGCCTCTCGGTTCGCGTAGTCGTCACTATAAGCCTCGTCCCCGAGCGAATCTCGGTTAGCATAATCTCGTAGCACTTCACGGTTCACGTAGTCATCCGTCGAGCTGTCGTCTCTGCGTAAACACCAACATGAATTATACCAGCGCTTGCCTGCGAACGTACGTGGTCTGGAAGGAAATACAGCTTCTAGTGCGTGAGGTGCGGTACGCGAATACATGAAGAGAGGATAGTTTATATATATATTATACAGTGTGTATCGAAAATAAAACCAGAAACCCATAAAAGCATGCATTGACAGGTTGGGTAAGCTAAGAACGTCTAAATACAGTTGCGAAAACATCATTCATAATAAGAAGTCATTCCTTTAAATAATGTGAAGTCAGAATGAACTTACAATAAACTACATAAATAAAGCAATGGTTTAATAAAATAATAATGCTTAGTATATTTTCTTAATATTATTTTCTTGCGTTCTGTATACACAAGACATTCTCTATAACCTCCATTTAGTATATAAGAGATATACCTGGGATGATGACAAGGTTGATGATTATACTGCTGATAGACTGACTGTTGTTGATTCTGATGATTCGCGTTCATCTATGATGAAGTTATGTTTAATATTATTAAATATTTACACATCATATCACTTTACAATTACATTTATATTCTTATATTCGAGAATTCTATCACAATTACAAGTAACCAGTAAGTTTAGTCAGTGTTAAAATAGTTTTCAAATCAGGTAGTACAATAATCTTTTGGAACAAGACTTTTAAAATATACTCTTGGTTTTGATGAATATTTTTGTAGAACTATAATTTTCTATTTAGAATCCAAGTTGTGTCCCTTGATGTTATGCTTGTTAGAATACTTGTAGTGTATTTTTAATTTTTGTTAATGACAATCATAAACTATTTGGTATACCCAAAAATGCACCTACTATTAGACAAATCAGCGAGACTAGTGCGCATGTCAAACTCATTAACGGAGTGAATAAATATTTTTTCTTGCATGATATATTATTAATTCGAATGTGTACTCACAGCGTGAGGTCGTCTTCTAAGGCTGCCCGAAGACGAGCTCTGACTGGAGGCGCCAGCTGCACTATGTTCGGATGTCGCAGAGTTCGACTTGGAACTGTCACCACCTGATGGCTCCTCAGGTGTTTCTTCACTATCACCTACATCAATTATTATTGTTAGCATTTTGACGACTCAACTCTTGTTATTATACTTACATAATATACACACAAAAGTATAAAATAATAAAGGTATGCAGCTAAATGTTAAAACGTCAATTCTACAAAGACTTTAACGAAATAGCTGGTTAAGAACCTATTTCAGCATTTTAACTATAGGAATATTTTATTAAATGGTATAATTTATATTTTCTGGTGTATACCAGAACAAGGTAACGTTAAAAAACTTACCGATTGCGCTCTCATTATCCCCATCGACCATGAGGATTTTCTTCATCTTGCGATAATTCAGATTGTCCAAATCCCTCACAGCTGCTTTTGTCCTTTGAATCAGATCTACAAGAACATTTGGAGAGCGAGGCCTCGTGATATAGGGATGAGAAAGAAGCCGCGTAGAAGACGGCCTGTCCTGTGCGTTCTTCTGAAGACACGCTTCGACAAAGTAGCGGAATGTGTCTGTCCATTCCGGCGCCTGAAATCGGCGTATATATTTCTGTATCTGTGTTACTTATTTTTATACAGTGAAATAGGTGATCAAGCTAAATGAGCAAGTGTTTACCGCTTCATATTTATCGAGACTACCGGCAATGGAAATCATTACCTTCAGTTCAAACTTTCAATATTGGATGTTTGCAGAAACTTAAAAATAACAGAAATTAAGACAACTATTTCGATTTTTTTGAAAGAAACATGGTAAATGCAACTTAATATACTGTATCTATTTATGATCGCGAGTGCACGCTTTAAGTCTACTCACTGATAGAGCTGGGGAATCATTCTGTGCAATATGATATAGGGCTGACATCGCATTCATGTTAAAGTATGGCGGCTTCCTTTCCGCCAGTTCGATGCATGTGATACCCAGGGACCATACATCCACCTTGAAAAATAAAATAAAAGTCAATCAGCATACCCGTCACTGGTCGTACATACACCATCCATTACACATATTGAAGAGTTTTGATGGTAATTACATTGTCTGCATAATCAAGTTTTATCTTTTTATGGTGACTAAAAGCCGAAATAATTCCTTAAGTGACTTAATTTTTCTTGCAAAATGACTTGCCTTTCCATCATATTGCCCCTCATCCATGGCAAGAATGACTTCTGGTGCCATCCAATAGGGCGTGCCTACAAAACTGTTGGCGGGACATTTGATACTGGCGCTTCCAAAGTCTGCAAGCTTGACAGTGCCATTTTCCGTGAGCAGAATATTGCCTGCTTTGATGTCACGATGTATTCGACCAAGACTATGCAAATAAGATAACCCACAAACCACCCCCTCACATATGGCGGCGATTTCTTCTTCGCGTAGTGGCCGTTTGTGAACCTGCAGTACATACGATATTACATTATATAATATGTATAGTGTCATACTGTAGACAAAACGATCATAATATAAAGTTTTATCATTTTATTACTTATATTTTGAAATTCATGTGAATGATCATTATTTGAAAAGTTTCAAAATAAAAATATAACCACTACAAATATTTATTGTTATACACCCGAAGTTAGTAAGAATATCAGAGGCCAGTGAAATTCGTCGATGGTTTCTTTCCCTAGAGGAGACGAGCCTGCTCCATTACCCAGTATACCACAAAAAAAAGTGCGACTGTATTCCTATGTGTATTATAAGACAAACATTAAACTCTTAGATAATGAAAGTTGATGAAGCGAAAGCTAACACAATGGTATTAATTTAAAACAGGTAATTGCCGACTCTATCTTGACTTAATCCATGAAACAACTTGAAAACTTAGGTTTGGTACAAAATAGCAGAGGGTCATCATTTTGTCTGGGCAAACAATTTTTTTTTGTGATACATAATATAAAAAATACATAATTTGCTATACTTGGGGTAGATTGTAGAAAAATTAAAACTATACAGATTCATGATATCGATGGAAAAGGAAGATCTTATTTGAGAACAATAACGAAACCATGCAGATATGAATACTTTTTCATAGAAATCAATAAAGCTAGAAAAACATAACAATAGCGGCATTTTCTCGTAAGTGCTCTGTATGCATATATTATTTTCCATTAATTCCAGTACTAAAACAAGTTTTTCTTCAGCTTGTACATTCAACTTTGACAACTTATACCAACATGATATATAAATTAGAAACTTATTGATACCTAAGAGGCCTTTTGCCATAAGCCAATCCACACAAGACATGTTTTTTAATAATCTTTGCTATTTGACATGTTTTTTAAATTCTATGGTCAATACTTTTCAGGATACTGAAAGAATTGCTACAAAATTTTACGAGAAGAATCATTGAAATTTGTTTGTCCGCGTGACTTTGTTCATAACTCTATATATAAAATCCTACTCGTCAAATAAGTTTATTTTCAATTGACCATTAACTATTGTACTAAAGTATATCATCATCATCATAATCATCTCAACCGTAAAATGTTCACAAAGAATATATGTAATCATATTATTTAGTTTTAATTTTTGAGATATTTAGATTTAAAAAAATGAAACAAATAAAAAATCCAATAGTCTTCGGAAACAAAGAAATTATGCGAGTCACGGAGAAAACTTATCAACAGTGAAAAATAGATCAAAAGATATAATTTACGCGACCACTTGATACCTTCTATGTGTATAAATATTGTTCGACATTGATCCCAAATTAAACTGTCTAATAATCCAGTTTTAAAGCAAATAACAAATAGCAAGCTGGGCGTCAAACAATTAGTGGGATAAAATATATTTTACACTTTTAGGACACTTAGAGGTGGCATTATTTCATTTTTTTCAAAAATGTATGTTTAAACTTAGGAAATCAGATATTATCCAAATATTCAACAAATAATATGAATGAAAAGTTATATGTTAAAACGAAAATTTTAAAAACTCATATTATATCTTTTTGTTATTTGGCCAGTAACGGTTACAACTTATTTATTATCAGTTGGCACTAGTACCTAAGCTTACATAGAGTTTTTGCACTGTACATCTACTGAAGCTACAACAATTCAAGTACCCTCAATAACTTCATAGTGCTGTAGTAGGAGCTATAGTGTACTGAAACTGACTGGGATTAAATATGAACCTCCTGCTAGTTTGCCTTATGTTGCATTAAAAAAAATTTAATCAATGAATTTGTTGAAATTGCTAAACAAAACCACATAGATAGTTATTACTTGTAGATAAGAATGACTTCCCCTTATAATGAAAATGTATATGGAACTGACAGAACCAGACTATAACTACTAATTTAGGGAACTTATTTGAATACAGGTAGTAATACAAAACACAAATACCTCAATTATATCTGAAGCTGAGCCAACACAGTATTCCATCACCAGCCATGCTGTATGTTCCCTCTTGTAACAGCCCTTGTACTCAATTGTATTGGGATGATCCAATTGCTTAAGAAATCTAAACAAAAAAACATAGAGGTCACATGCTGAGATAAGACAGGGAAAGAGTGATTTGTAAGAATAATTTTTTGAAAAATTACAAAAAATATTTGCTCATGTCTCCATTTTAAGATCTAGGTATAAATTCAACATTTTAAAATCAAATTTAGCAGTTTCATCATTAAATTATAATTAGTGAATTAGTAATACATCATTTATAATTTTGAATAAAATATATATTTAAAAGAGTGACAACAGCCACCAATTATAATAACTAAAAGTTTAGTTAGTGAGATTTTAAGAGAAAATGATTACTAACTTAATTTCTTTTAATATGTCTTGCCACTTTTCTTCACTTTGCTTTCCCAAATATGACATCTTTTTGATTGCAACAATCTCTTTAGTAAGATTGCAGCGAGCATAGTACACTGCTCCAAAGGAGCCATGACCAATCTCTCTAAGATCTTCAAAGATCTTCTCAGGATCATGCCTACTAAACAATTCTGCTATATCAGGATCTTTAAGACTGCCTGGTCGAGGCATTTTTATCTGTGAAAAAATTTTTTAAGATTCATTTTATGACTACTTAATTTGTAAAAACTACAATATTTAATTATAATTACTGGAAAGCATAACAATAAGAAAATATGTATAGCATGATCAGCTTTCTAAGCCTACCCAATTATAAGGGTAACTGGTGACATCAACACCTAGCACTAGGCAACAATATAATAAGTCTATACTAAAACAGTCTAAGTAGCTATAATAATTGTTTTACAAATTTTCATGACAATATTTAGGTTAATTAATCAGTAAGTCATAATAAATATAAATCTTACTAGAATAAAAAAATGATCCTTAAAACTATGAACATGAGATTACTATTAAAATTATTGGTTAATTCTAATGAATATATTGTGATTTCAGAATTATGAATAGATTTAAGAAAACCACCTCAACTTACAGCTTCAGCAGCTGTGAGCCTTCAGTGTCCGTCAGTTAATTAGAACGCTTTTGCCGCCTAGAGCCATCCTCCGCAACTGCTATCTGCAATTCGGAAATGTTTCTGATAACATATCGCCATATTTTCCTTCCATTTAATCTAAACCCAAAATTTGACAATTCTCATTCACTTTTTTATTCCTATACACCCATTGCGACTATTCATTACGAAAACTAACCAATTAATAAGAGCTTCAGGGATAAATTTGCAATACCAACACACCTCTGGCCATGTAGGTTCGTTGCTATTTGTCACTAAGAAAATGGTCTAAGTCGCCGCCCACAAATTTTCTTCTGATATAAATCAATTTATATTTCTTTAACCCCCTCCCCCTTTATGGATGAAATTTAGAAGATAATAAAATATTTGACACTTACAATACAAAAATTCGCCTCAAAATGGCGTTTGGTACTATAGAACGCGATGATTGCTTTTTGTTTCACAAGGCACGCACTATAAATTCATTCATCACTGTTTTCACATAATCGATAATCATATCTTTAACATAATCTTAAGGATTACAAAGTACGCTTGCTTTTAAATTTCTCTTTATCTATTTACAACTTTTCTGTAAGTAGGCACTGAAAATTGAAAAATAATTATTGCAGTGACTTTTGCTGATTGCTTTTAATTTTTTTTATATTTCGCCTTCAAATTTTAGTGTTGCCAATACTTAAACTACAACTTTAAAAGAGATAAAATGTTACAAGACTGAAATGCTTGACAAGTAAAGATGTGATGTTTTTTTTGGAAAAACTAAATTTGGGTATTTGTTCACCTCATCGGTTATAATACGGTTCTAGTTTTTTATTTTCGGATTTAACTTCTCGCTGTTGCCCAACGAGAAGCCTCGCGGTGCTGTTTGGTGTAAACCTATATATAAAAGTCAGCTTGTAGCATATTATTAAAAAAATATTAAGAATAATGCCTATACAATTTAATATTGATTAAATTCACAAAATTCAATAATCAAACAATTAACATTTCTGGAGAAAAAATTAACAACTTTTTTGATCATCATTATGCATCGTAAAAGACTTTTAGATTTATTTTCTTAAGATGATTTCTGTACAACAAATATTTTTTTTAAATAATATAAAACTGGTAATGGCTATAAAGGGTATATATAAATTTGAAGCTTGTGACACTACTAAGATTTGCAAGCGTGTGTAAAAGGCTGAGTTACATTTTACATGCAGTGATATTTCAAAGCATATATAACCTATATAGTATATATATATCGCTAAATTTACAATACACTATAAATTCTTATAATATCTAACGTAATTTTAACAAACTTTTGAAAAATATGAAAATGAGAATATTTTGGCAGTGTTTGTATATTGATATTTCCTATGATGATCCTAAGTGCAGGAGCTTAGGATTGGTCCACTGGTAGCCTCGTTGGGACGGACATGGACACTTTGGGATCTGTGACCACAACTATCTTCTTAATATATATAAATCTCGTGTCACAATGTTTATCTTCAATGGTCTCCTAAACCACTTCACCGATTAATTATAATAAAATTCCCACACCATGTGCAGTTCGATCCAACTTGGGAGATAGGATAGTTTAAATCTCAAATTATTGTCGCAATTTTAATCTATTGCTAATTATTTGTCTGTTATTATTTAACAGTCTCAATTATCTGTTAACTCCAAATGATTCTAACAGATGTCGATACATTTCGACTGGGTTGAGTAAGTAATCGATAATAGATGGCGCTGCTATGGTAAATCTACGTTCATAATAAACCAGATGCAATGTGTAACATCAAAAAGAATAGTGGAATTGCTGCAGTGTTGCGGAAGAGTTCTATAAAAATTTGGGATGAGTGCACAATCGCACACAAATATTCACTTGAAGCATTAAACAGAATTATGCAATATTTAAACAGCAATAATAAACTTTTCGGTGGTGCCATCTTACTTTTGTCTGGTGCCTTGCGGCAGACGCTACCGATTATACCTCGCTCTACTTTTGCGGATGAGATTAATGCATGTTTGAAATAATAATTCTTTTGGCGAAATGTTGAAACACTTCGATTGACCATAAATATGCGAGTACAATTGGAAAATGATCCATCAGCACAAATATTTTCCAAACAACTACTAGATATTGGGATCGGTAAAATAGAACTGCAACCAAATACGCAATGTATTAAACTACCAGACAATTTTTGCACTGTTGTTCAGGATGAAATGAATTGAATCAGAGTATTTTCCCGGATATACAGAATAATTATTTGAATCATGAATGGCTTAGTCAATGGGCGATTTTGGCAGCCAAAAACGTTGATGTTGACGAAATTAACTTCCAGATACAACAGTTGTTACTGTTGTAATCGATACTGTTTTTGATGAAAATGAAAGTGTACATTTTCCGATTGAATTTTTAAATTCATTAGATATCTCTGGAATGCCACCACATAATCTTCGATTAAAGATTGGTTCCTCTATTATTCTCCTCGTAATTTGAATCCACCTCAATTATGTAACGGTGCGTTTGGTCATCAAAAAGATCACCGGAAAGATTCTTGAAGCAACCATTTTAGCTGGGAAGTTTAAAGGAAAAGTGGTCCTGCTGCCACGTATTCCGATGATACCATCAGATTCTACCATACCCTTCAAAAGGCTACTGTTTCCAATTCGTTTAGCTTTCGCCATGTCTATAAATAAATCTCAAGGTCAAACAATGTCCATTTGTCGTTAGATATGGAAAATCCATGTTTTTCTCACGGCCAACTATATGTTGCGTGTTCACGTGTTGGGAAACCGTCGAATCTATTTGTGTAAGCTAAAGACAGATTAACCAAAAACATTGTGCGCCGATTGGTGTTTAATTAAATTGAAATTGAAAAAAATTAATTAAATAATTCAAAAAAATAGATATTAATTTTTAAAAGTTTAAGACTGTCGGCCTTGCCTACCTCATTCATGAGTTTAAGCGTCACATGTTAGTTACTGTATTATACTTATATTTGTTATAAAATTAAATAGAAATAATAAATCTGATAAATTTTTATTTTGTACCTATTGATTTCTGCTTAATATCAAGTGTAAGAACATTTTAATT
>JAAAKR030000018.1:200376-211064 GCA_010014985.3 Delias pasithoe
GCGCGGTACAATGCGCCTTAAAAAACACTCAGTTGTAGAATGACACACATCGAAGTGATGCGGATGAAAATAATTTGTGTTTTATAATATCAACGTTATAAAGTTACCATTGATTGGAACAATACGGTATGTCGAGTTCTAATATGCTTAAGGAAGTCAGACAAATGCCTGTTTCCGGTTTCCATCCTACTCAACAAACCATAAACTAAGATAGATGAAATTGACGCCAATTGCGACGGCTTACAACTCCTTTTAGCCACTTTTTATGAGAGCATCGAATTGAAAGGTATATTTTAAATATGCTTACACTGAACGCTAAGACGTCTGAGACCTCTAAGTCACAGCTTTTTAGCTTAAATTACACCCTAACTATAGCTGACTCTGTAAAGAGCCTTTTTTAACAATTTCTCACTATTTTGAAAGTATTAGAAAGAAGTGTGCACAAATGTATGTTCCGTATGAATAAAAAGGATATTTTGTAAATTAAAATGTCAATGTGTATTCATCATCGTTTATTTAAATTGTAGCATTAAGGTTTTCATTTATATTCATAGATATAATGTATCTATAAATGTTTAGAGCTAGGTTTATCACTGCAACGTGATTTTAAAAGACTCGAGGTTTAGAAACTTATGATTTAAATCGATATTCATTGACACTGATGTTTACTCTTAAAGAGGAATTATTTTTTCTTTTTATTCAACATTTTCCTTGAAATTTGAGAAATATTTTACAAAAGATATAGAACTTTTAATAATGTCATAGGTATAACATATAGGAAGTAACAACTAAAACAGATATATGTATACACATCCCCTACACATGTGAGTTGAAACAAATATGTACACTGTTTTCCTGAGACAAAATGACATTCCACTAAGGGTCACATTCTACCCGATTGTTTTGTCAAGTTTACTAGATAAGGCCTAAAAATTGGTTCCTCAAACTGTAAAAGAAGTAGTCCAAGTGCAGAATCAACAAGAGACAGAAAAGACCTATTCTTACTTTCACAAAACCTAATCAAACTCTCTGATACCTCCTGTTACGGTCTTTTTATCCTATCAATAAAATCCTGACGATTGCTCTAAAAGGTATTTTACAAATTAAAATTATCAATCACGCAAATATATACCTTACATTAAGCAGCTAAGGGCTGGACAAGAAGCATAAAGATGGTAATATCTAAGCCCACCCACTGAGGTTTCTTCGAAAATCCGGTATAAAAATAACTTGTTCTTACATCGCCGGCGTATAAACTCCGATTAATACTTGTTAATGAAATGATTATTGCCGTTCCTGGCGTTTGTGTGTTAGCGTTGCAAATATAAGAGGGAATGTTTTCTTGCATTTTACTACGCCTCTCTGAAATGAATTAAAAATGGACTTCTTCGCAAATTTCGTAATATGATGCCTGCTATGAAATTATTGAAATAGTAAATCGCTGCATAAAATTTGTGAACAGATAAATACTATTATTATAGCTACAATATTTCTTGTACCGTAAGTATACAAAGGTATACTGGATTAAATTTAGGATGATAATTTTAACAGTTTACAGATACGGTATATTGTAAAAGTACCAATTCGATTATATATATACAAAGCAAAGTAATGGTGGCGACTTTATCAACACTGAATTTTATAAATAGAAAATAAAGCAAAAAAGTCTAGTCTAGAGCGCGAATTTGGTATAACATACAAGCATTATTCTATTTATCATAATCTAGATATTACAAAACCACTAGCTTCAAAGCTTTATTGCTCAATAGAATTCTATCAACCCTTCTTCTAAGTTTGTAGTAACTTTTCATTCTCAGTTTCTTCACCCAGTTTCTGTCCCACTTCAAACGTTCAGGCATCCTTCCCGTTGAGGATAGTTTTCAGTCTGTTATTTGTGTAAAGAAATCCGGTATAGAAGTGTTAGCGGCGCTAATATATTTAGCAGCCTCTTGTTGCGTAATAACGCCGATTCCCCGGCTTCGGGCGCCAGCCATCTTCACACAGCCGGATTAGAAGCCCACTAAATGCAGCGATTTTAACCGACACCTAATTTGATAAATGAACATGCAACACTCCAGATTAGCCTCTGTTAAGCCTCAAAATAAGGCAGTTGTGACGTCAATATACGTTAAAGTAAAATAATTTATTTTGCTGACACTACAAATAGAATAAGTCACTCGTACTCGTTTATAGATGAATCAAATCCAAAAATATTTTTTTCCACAAATTAAAAAGCAACCACACCAGTGTAATACTTCTTGGAGGTACCTAAGTGTCCAGAAATTAACTGACGAAGAATGAAACTGCTTAAAAAATATTTCAAAACAAATTATGTTAGGTTATTTCTCAAATATTATAAGATTAGAAGGTTAGCTCAAGGTAGTTATAGATGAATTGAAGGCAGGTTTAATAATAATCAGCAATGCTTACATTTCAATTGGGAACCCTCGAAATTTAAATAAAATCTCGCTTACCGCATTTCCGTTTGATGAGAAAATATTCAATAATTTTGTCGTCTCAAAAACCGCTCAATATATCCCTTCAAGTTATTGGAACTCTGTCGAAGGAAATGTTCTCTTTTTCGAGTGAAGAAATGCCTTGTTGTGGTGTAAGTTTACTTTGACAGAGTTCTAGGTTCAGATGAGGGTGGATTAAGTGCTTAAGGAAAATTCGGTTATAAGATGGGGAAGGTGATGATTTAGAGTGTGTTGGTCTTCAATTTACAAATGTAGCGATCTATTTGACAAAAACATTTTTCAATATTTCGATGGTAAAAAATTAAATGGCAGGATTTTTATTCAGTATATTAAATAGTTTTCATGTGGAATTGTATGCTTTTAAATCTATATACTAATTAATTTTAAATTACAGGCCCGTAAGAGTATTACCAATTTTTTTATAATCGCTCTTAATTTTATTCACAAAGCTTCAGAAACACTTGAGTTTTATTTGTACACTGTAATAAAACTAACATATTTGACATAAATAATAACTCAATATTTAATATCAGCCAAGACTTTTCTAAATCAAACTAAGAATTGAAAGTCTTCTCAAAAATATTGAAAATCTGTATCTAACAAAATTTCGATTATTTCGCAGTTTCACACTACTCGCCAAGAGAGGGCGTTGAAACAATACGATTCTTTATAAAATGAATTAAAATTCTACAGTGACAATGACATTAAAATAATGCTTTTTTAAATTATCTTCAATATAAGGCAAGATTATAATGATTATTTTTATTGGTGACTTCTTTAAATAGACTTAAATTATTTTCAAATTCCAGACGAATAAATTCTCTCTTCGAGTTCTCAATTCGTTTAATATATATTTAATCGTATCACCTTTTTGTATTTTAGTATTTTTTTTTGTTTGTCTCGGAAGTCTCTTTGACATGATCCGTTTCCGGAAAAATAAACAGCCATTAATGAGGATTTAGTCCGTTTTATAAAACGAGATTAGATGCGATATTAGTATCTACTTTAAGCTAAACAACTTTATTCGGTGAAATCAGAATGTCACACGAAGTCGTAATGCTGATTAAAGGTAAAAAAAGGAAGGTTATACATTTTAAATGTCTGTAGGATATACTTACTATCAAATCATGTGTGGTTTTGTTTAACTTAAAGCTGATTGGAGATGTTTACCAATAGTTACAATTTTTTATGAAAATTGACTATATTTAAACATATCTAATTATTAAGAAAGTATTATCTTTTATATTTCTTCAATTTTGGGTTTTGCTTCGTTTCGCGCTGTTGATGTAGACAACTGGTAAAAGACAATAGACATCACAAAGATGGTGGCTGGCTGTTTGATTGTTTACGCCAAGGAAATTTATGAAATAAAATTGTTACCAGATACGGTATGTTGCTGATATTCAATAAATTTGTTTTTGTGCCATCAAGTTATTTAATTGTACCGCTTTAATTGGTATTTTATTTTATACTTTTATTATATTGTGTTAGATAAGTCGTTTGTGTAAAAGCAACGCCACACGTGGACATCCCCATCGAAATCTACGCTTTGGTTGTGTGTGGTGAACCTCCGGTATCCTCAGTCCTCGCTCACTCAGCAAAATATATAAAGTATTATACACACAAGTAAACACATACAAATAGGTATTTATTCTGTGAGACATTCATTCGTGAGAAATAATTTAACTTGCCATTATTGTAATAACTTTTAATGTTTGTTTTTATAAATAAATTTTGTTTTTTATTTATTATTTTAATTTGAGTATTAAAGCAACTGTTTGGTTCCTGTTTAACATACATATGGATAATTAGCTTGTATACAAGACACTTTTATCAGCTGACGAGAAATTTGTGGTTTGAATTTATAATTATCTTAAAAGTTATAACGCCTGAAAGCTTTTAGTGCAAACTCGCTAATGGTATCGATATCTATCACGATATTTTTGATTTACCTGATGATATTGCATTTGGGTACTATGAAAATTGGATTAAAAATTAAACAATCAGTCATAATAAGTAAACTATATTCAGTACAAAAAATGGTTTAAAACTCAACAAATATTGTAATTTGTTTCTTTTAACAAAACAATAAATAATTTTATTGTATTAATATTGCATTAGGCACAGGAATGAAAAGAAAACAAACGGTCAGTGAAAAGTATTAATGAATGATGCAGTGTTGAAACGTAGTTAGGTGTTGAATTTAATTCCATTTTTTACAAAATTATATAAATAGAGAATTATTTATTATAGATAAACGTATAAAAAAATCTGCATATTGTTAAAACTTTGAATATAATTTTACATAGCAACAGAAAAAATAATAAACGGTTGAAAATGATATATTATTGTTTATTATGAACAAATGGATCGGTAGTGTAAATTCTTAAAGATCTAGCCTCAAAAATTATTGTAGATATAAATTTTCCACCTTTATTTGAAATCTATCACAGTAGGCAGATATGATTTTTCGATGCCAGTATATGTATAGAAATGATATGATTGCATCGAGGTATACCTAGGAATTAGAAGTTACTTATTTTCCTTTGCGGTGGAACTATTTAGGTTTCGTGGCTTGTGCTTGTATTACGGCTGTAAGTCGTGAACCGTATGAGAGCTAGGCGGCATAGAGCGGTAGGAGGCGCGCGAGTGTGCGGATTGAGGAGGGCCGCACAAAAGATATCGCCTAACGAGCACAATTGATGAACGAACGGAAACGTGGCCAATTAGACAGGCCAGCCCGCTCTGCTCGCTTCTAGCTTGGCGCGCAGGGGGGCGGCCGACACTCGACCACGTTGCATGGCAGTTGTACGGTGCCATTCCTCGCTTTAAACTTACAGAATGCTACACTGTAATAGGAAACTTCTAAACGAATAATATAGTTCGTTAAGCTTAGAAAATACTGCCTAACTTCTAGTCAACGATTGGGACAACTGGGGCTCTCTTCATAAAGCTGTAATTACATGAAAGAGACTCGGTAAATAAGTGAGAAGGCTAAGAGTGGAGCGGTTGCGGGGCGATGCGGCGTCGTGCGGGCGCGTGCGACCCGGTGCGGAGGACGGCAAGCGGGTGCGAGGTGTGGCGGCGGCGGACACCTCGCCGCGACGAAAAAACAAGGCGCGCGGCGCCGCGGCTCCGCCCGCCGGGGCGCGGGGGCCGGGCAGGGGGCCGCGCCGCGCCATTGGCCGCGGCGGGAGGGGTGTCGGAGCCGGCGCCGCCGGCGGCCAGTCGTTTGACGCCTGCCGCGCGAGCGGGTGTCGCCAGTGGCCTGGAACGTGTCGCAGTCGCGCCGCGAGTGTATCCGCGCGGGCCGGAGCGCGTTATGGACGTTGCATGAGCGGGCGCGAGAGCGACCGCTGGAGCCGACGGGCACGCCGGCCGTGGAGCGCGCACCGTGGGCCCCGGGCGGCGCGGGCATGCGCTTCGAGGGTGCAGAGCGGCGCGACGCCATCGCCTTCCATCCGCTGCTGGCGCCGCGCCCGAGCGACTTCTCGGTGTCGGCCCTGCTGACGGCCGGGGCGCTCCCGCCGCCGCCGTACCTTCCCGCGGCGCTGGCCGCCGCTGCCGCGCTGTCTGCGCCCTGCCCGCTGCTCAAGCCGCCGCCACCGCCGTATGCGCCGCTGCCGCCCGACGACGACGGCGTCGTCGACGACCCCAAAGTGACCCTCGAGGGCAAGGACCTCTGGGAGAAGTTCCACAAGCTCGGCACCGAAATGGTGATCACCAAGAGTGGCAGGTCAGTACGGCTCCGCTGAGCGGCTGTCGCTCCTTCCGTGCCTCCAGCACGACGCTCGTGTGATCTGAGTGCAGTGTGTGTCCAGTACGTCTCGATGCGTTACGGCCATAGCGGTAAGTCGCCTCGACGTAGCAGGCGTGCCCGGCCGTCTAGAACGATGTTTGTGGTGCAGGTGTAAACAAAAACAATCTCCTTCACTAGGCATAGCCGACGTTAGCATTGGTAGGAATACAGCTATCGCTACTCGCACGGCGCTATCATACAACCATCTATTCATGATTCGTCAGCCGGCTCGATCGGTCTCGACAAGTTATTACGAAAATTTCATCTTGTCTAGGATCTTCATCATCATTACTTAAGCGTTTAATGTTTCAATGTCCTTAGTACCTATACCTGTTCTCTAGCTATCAAAAGTGAATCTTTTATCTGATAGTTTTTAATTTTCTTTGAAATTGTTAGAATTCAGTAGCTTTGCAAGTTTTTGGAATATACACAAGAATTTTATAAACTAGTAATTACGTAAAAAAGATTTAAAAAATGAATTTATGTCTCAAATGTAATTAACTAAAGTAAGAGAGTTGCAGTAAACTATTTGCCTTGTCAAATAGGCGCATTTTTTCGCCAACCGACGGGATTTGCAATCTGTTGTATGATACCGAAACACGAGCTGTATTTTGTTGTCTATCTGTATACGCCGTGTCATTTAATATTTATAAAAATAAATGTTAAATTTAATTGCCATTTCAAATAAATATTTAACAATGATAAATAGCAATGCTATTAATGAAAAAAATTTTACCACATCACAAATATTTTAGAAGTAGGTTGTATACTTTATTTCCATATATGTAATAAAATTAGAATTTCATTATTATTAACAATGTAAAGTACTTTTTGATTAATATCCTAAAATATCACATTATTTATGGAATGACTTATACAATCCTATAAGAATGCATTTGCATAAGTGAAGATAAAACATTTTCAGTATTGCTTGAAAATATTTCAGCTTACAGTTTTATTCATTTGGATTAGATAGAAACGATATTAATAAAAAAATCAATTATTTAAATAATATGCCTAAAAGGACATATTCTATTGACTGAAACCTCTTTGTATACATAGAACTACTACTTTCTTTACAGATTCTAATAAAAACTTTCAAGTAGTGGAAGAATTTTGATCTTTCTAAAGTTTCTAGAACGATCAGTATCAAATTAAAGTAGGTACAACGAATGTATGTTTACTTATTATTTTATCATCTATAGAAAAGTCAAATATTTTTATTCGATGTAATGATGATATACATCAGCTTATTGAAGTTCAATTACGTAAATACACTTATTATTATCAATTTGGTTCTGACAATGGTTTTCTCTCTTTCTTAAAGATTATTATTAATTATCAAACTGCACGGCCTTTGAGTCATCTATTTTATCTATTTTTTTAAACTCAATTATCTATTTTATACACAGACTGAATCTAATGCGAGTCACACGTTCTTTATTAGCTTAAAAGATTGAATAAATTTCACGGTAAAATCATCGGTGTACATTTAATTATGCTCTTTCATTGAAAATATATCCAAACTAAAAAACTCATCGTAAAACAACCACTTGGGTTTGGCATTCACAGAGCAAAGGAACAATTACGGTGACATATGACACGTTTAAGGATCTATGTAATTATATAAAATTATTTAATGTCTGTTGACCTTACATAACCGGCAACGCACCCGCGGTCCAGCAGAGGCGGAGAACCGCTTTTCCTGAATGAGCCTGCTACTCGCTTCGCCCCCTGTTTTCATAAAAAACTGATATTACGTTCCACAGCTACGACAGAAAGTTTCCAGAAGTCTAACCATCCCTGTATTGGCTGACCATCACTCATCAATAAATATTTGGTTGTAATATAATAAATAAATAATTCTAAATGATGCTTGCTATTTTTTTATGATGTATTGGACTACCGAGCAGCTTGGTCTACTATATGGTAATAGAACACCGCAGACCATACGAATATACGAATGCTTTCAGTCAATACGAGGCCCGACCACATATTGATAATACCAAGTTAATATTTTATACCGATATATTATGTGATAGATTAAATTTTCATTTAATATTGAGTTAAATTTAACATGTGACCATGATATCCAAAGTTAAGCTCGATGTCTTTTAAAAAGACTCGCTTCTAAACATTAAAAAATATTTAAATGATCCAATATTATTATATATCTATATCGTATAGATAATTATGAATGTGTTTATAGAATGAAAATGGACAAATTGGCTAAAGCTTAGAATTTCATTTGTATAATTAACTCTGTAATAAATAATATAAAAGTATAATATTACTTACATTTATCATGTAGTTAAATTAGTTGTATTAGTTATATCTGGTACACTACATATTAATTATATATCTTTAAAAAATGCACCATACTATCTTATTAACAAGATTTAATTTTATACAGAATATTATTTATTAATAATAGCATAACTTAATGGAATGATATCCAGATCAGATATCAAAATAAAAGCGAGATAGTTTTATGAATCAGAATTATGAAAATAGCGACTTTATTGTAGCAATCCAAATTTACTGTACCATGTTATGTAAAAAGAGAAAAGCAACGAGAAAACAATGTTGTCAAAGTATCGAAACGTGGGAACCAAGGGTTGGTTACCGCCAAATTTCAAGGGTGACACTTGAAACATCAAAGCGCGGGAAAATTTCAAAAAAGAAAACAACTTGGAAGAAAACCAAAGCCGATTATTCTAGGCGCTCACATTAAAGTTTTGAGAGTGAAAACTTTTTGATTGCATTAAAAAAACTTTTTCTTTTTCGATCTCCAATTTAGTAGGATTACTGATATTATTCACAAGCATTACATCTTCAACTATGATTCATTTTTATTTAGATAGGTATTATTATAGTATTTTTATAAGTAATAAAGTTTAATCAATCTATTTTTTATTATAGAAGATATAAAAATAATTCAACTGCTATAGTTTTTATACTATGTGTAGGCACACTTTTGTTTAATTACAATATGTCATGAAGTAAATATGCTTTTCTAATGTATGCTTTAATAAGCTAAATGAATTGTTTAGCAATAAATAAATTGGAAAGCTACATTCACAAGGTTAGCACAGACTATTTTAGGAATTATATTATAATCATCAACAGCTCAATGTAACTGGTTATATTTAAACATTTTAATTACTACAACAATGTACGTATGCATGTGTTATCTATTATTTATTAATAAAATTTATTGATTGCTGTAATAAATCAAAGATTTAAAATCATTCGTTTCAATAAGCTGGTACGAAAATAGAGACAGAAGTTTTGTATGTATATATATTAAATTAAGCTCAGGTCACTTAGTTTAAGTTATGCAAATAAATAAAATAAACGAGTTAAAGACCTGTTGTACTCTAAGCACCTCCTGAATTTTATATGTACCTAATGACTAATCGGGTTTATTTAAAATAGTTAATAAGCTAGTTAAGAATAACTGTGATTACTATATCGAATTATCGATATTAACTTTCAGAAAAAAATCTTTTTAAAATATCAGTATTTATACTCTGGAACATGGATAAATATTAAATAAAATAATTAATTTGTACATTGTTCAGTGGCAAAAGCAATAAATATAAAGCAATGTTTACACATTTGCAAAGATAACAAGGGCGTCTCATAGACTATAACATTAAAAGTGACTGTCAACTGTCACGACTTGTCATGATGAATTATCGGCGAATGACAAATTGTAAATACGAGGCGGTCTAATTGGAGGTCAATAAATTACACTGTCTATTCACACTGTAAACAATATACTCGGATGTTTAGAACGTACAAAGAACAGCCAAAAAGACCACTTAACCTCTTCTTAAATAATCGGAAAATATGAAACGACAAAGACCTCTAGACACCAAAATTCTATATCTTCAAACTAATCAAGTAACTTCAACTAATCAAGGGTCAGGTTAAAATTTATAATTTTATATAAATTGAGGATTTAAGCTGTCAACATCTAGAAACAAGAAGATTTTTTACAATAAAGCTTATCCTGTTTTGTAAACGGAACTATAGTTAAAATGATCAAAACTGAGCTATTTAAGCGAGGTCTACATACCTAATAATATATATTATAGTATACAATTTTTGTATGTATAACCAAATGCTTTGAAATTGATCAATATGAAGTATTTACCTGTTCTGAGTAGATTGCGTTACATAAAAAACAATCGATAGTGTTTAAAAGTGCTCCTCTTTATGAACGTACATAAAAATATAAAAATAGATTAGCAAATTAATAGTTTTAATGCATTGCTATTTTATGGCCTTTTGTCGATTTCATTTTTTTTGCGATCACCTTTTATAATCTGTCCTTAAATAGGTATTTATAGGTGAAGATTTTAATTAATAGTGCAATTTGCTCCCTTTATTAATGTGTCACGACT
>JAAAKR030000019.1:52721-69342 GCA_010014985.3 Delias pasithoe
GCACTCCCGCAAGACATCCTAACTGGCAGGTCGTCAACTGTACTCTTCTCTATAATCAGGTATACAAAGTGAATGTATTAATAAACATACAGTCCCCGGTCACCAATGGTCGAGCTATATTTCCCTTTACGAGAATTAGTCTTAACTCATAATTGGTGGAAATTTTTGTAATTCAAACTTATGAACCGATATACTCACACATTACTTCAATGATCTTAATTTATTTATTATAAGCCGAGTACTCAATGAGAGATAACAAAATTATCGCTATATGGACACTAAATAGTAATCAGGAACAAAGGACGACTTGAATAGTTGTGTAATTGGTATAATTTTACAGCTACTTCCGTTATGTCGATATTTTATATCCATTTGAAAATTAATTATGTAGGTGGGTATCTACATATTTCAATTACAAAAGAATCTTAATCAATGGTTATATATTTGAATATCCTCTCCACTTTTCTATTCGATCGTAGTTTATGATTTAAAATATATTTAGGTATAATGTAGACCTTATATGTATACAGACTCATTACAGAAAAGGGCCATTGGGCAAATAAAAACCATCAGCAGTAGCAACAAAAAATAAAGATTTATTGTCACATACTACAAAGGCAGGTAGGAAGCCTGGGCCCGATGCGACATTGTGTCATCTTAACAGATTGCAATAAAGACGATAAAGATCTAGACACATTTGGGATGATTTTTGTTTCTATGTAAAATTGTCTTTAATAACAATCCAATATTTTACAAATGTGAACAAATATTGAGACACATATTGCTATCATTCGTCCGGGTATACGATTCAAATTATCCGTGAGAAAACAAAAACATATGTAAGCACCTGTGTGACTAAACGTTGTGTAATTTTAAGTCAATTTGTTGAATAAATGTGACTTTGCGATAAATCGAATTCCTTACTCGGAAGTACTGCGGAAATGGTCCATTGTGACTAATAACATCTTGTGACACGATATGAATTAACAATGTCTTTCGTGTTTTTTTCTGTTTAAGTTCTTATATAATTATTCGTAGGTATAATAAAAATCCAAATGGCGCTTTACAAAATTATACAAAATCAGCCTCTTTATAAGTACCAAAAAGTACCTCTTTATATTTTGTTGGGTCAATTCTATCGGCATTCTGTATTAAGTGTTACGGAATATTAAAAAGCTACTTATTTGATTCGATATTCCTTGATATATTAAATTATTACAAAAAAGTTTAGTTAAATCAACGTTTATTCGTGATTCTTCTTTATTTACTTCTATGATTGTACATCGTTATTGTTGCCAAGACTATATCTTTATAGACGTTTAAAACAAATGGTGTTAACGACCGTCAAATTTTAAACTAATTTTTTTACCTTACAACTTTGTAGTTGAAAATGAAACAAAGCATACACGTGGAACTTTGAGATCTTATTGATGTTATCAAATAGCCATATTGGACATGTCATTGAAAATGCTAAATAAGCCAATTAACTAGATACAGAGAATATGTAGTAATGTCTCACAAAATGTAAGGACTTAATACAGAATATAATTAATAATTATCGCTACGAAAGTTGCTAAATCAGTGCATACTTGAATAGGTTAATAAAACCGGTAACTATAGTAGTTATGTGGAACCCGAACCCCTAGTGAGTGCATTGTTTTGCGTCACGTTTAGACTACAAACATGTGCGAGGAACATTCTTCCCACCGACAGTTTGGTCGTTGCATAAATATCATTTTTTTTAGAATTGATAAGACGAAAAAACAATATCAGTAATATTTTTAGTTTAATATTAGATTACTTAAAGGTCATCATTCATACATCGTCATCATATCAAATTAACCCGCCATTACTTTTGACTATTCTACAAATTTTTGCTTACCGTATTGAGTAATAAAACTAAAGTATATATATGCAAGATTTTCAAATAGTGTATGTCACGCATTAAAAAGAAGCTGGCCGTACACCTGCTGAACGTTAGTCGACAAAAGAACGCAACATTGAATTATTAGTGATATAATCTGTTCGTAAGATCACGTAATAATAGTTGCTTATAGTATTGATTTTATTTTGTAAATGGCGGTACCTGTCAATTCCAATCGTATTATTGCGTCGACTTAATAAGCGTTTCTAAAGGCGTATTTAAGAACTAGAGTACAGCAGCGGGAGCAACGAACAAACCACAAAAAAATGATCAAGAGATATCACTTCCTGCGACCGCGCCGGGTGAACCCTTCATGCGTCGGCTTAAGATTAACATTTAACACACGATTTTGTTATAATTTTTATCATAACGGTTATTGTATAACAAAGTACCATTACAGGCAACCGATATTCTTCGCAACGATAATATATCTTTGTCTATCGATAACGTGGTTCTTTTTTATTTTCATGTATTTTTTTTATTCAATTTCTTTTCATTCATAGATTAGATTATCAAGTATCTAACTGTCAACTGCAATTACTTGTTTTTTTTAATGTGTGGAGTACAAAAGATTTTGCGGTCGAATAATTTTTGTAACACACATTTTAACTTTTTGTAACATACGTATGTATTAGAATTGTTGGTGTCCGGTTAGAGTCCAAATGAACTTTTCACTAGAACGTGTGGTACGTATTATAAGTAGTCATTCATAAAATGAAGCAAGCACACTAGTAATTATATTCATAGAAAAAAGAACGCTAGTATAACATAATAGAGATTGACTTTGCTGCTATTAGACTAAAACATTTGATAATAATTAATAGAAGCAACAGTTTCTATCTCTTATTGAAATACGAGTCAAGGTAAAAGGACTTTATGTTTAATTTTTGAAATAAAGTTTAGTATTTCAACTTGTTTTAAAACGTAAACAGTGTTAAGATATTATGATTTTTGTAACTGTCGGAACCGCAAGTTACGCCCGCCTATTGTTCTCAGAAACTTATCACATTCTGTTGATAAATTATGAGCTATACGGGTTACCATATGTTCTGATTAAAATATGGATCAAGGATTTTATAGAGTCGTTGTCTTCATCTCAATTGTGATAATAAAAATCACCAAAAATAATTACTGCATTCTACAAATTGCTTTCGTAACCGATTTTATTGCATAATATTAGCTTTCAAATGAGCAAATGTTATGACTTAAAAATACAAACAAAAAGTTAACACGTCATAAACGCGACAGATGAGTCAGAAAACCCTTTAGGCATGATACTTTCTTGGAATAAATATGCAGATATTTTGTAAGAGCTGAAAATTTTTTATATACATACTTGTTTAAGGTCAAAAGAGGCAAAAAACTGGTAATTTATTAGTTCTTTCTTAAGAGCTAAACAAACAATGCTGTTAAATCTATATTGTATTTTATGAGTCATGGTCGTTATCTGAAGCAAAGTGAATGTGAGCTCTTCGATAACAAATAAATACAAGTAAAGGATACCGTATATTTTATCAAACTGCATTCTCACATAGATAACAAACTCCTGTTGAATGTCTTTCCTAATACTAAATATTACTCAACTTTAATGAACGGATATCAGCTGGTTAAATTTATTGGAAATGTGCGGATGTTGGCCTATTGGGCAGCAGGCAATGTCAACAATGGTTCTTACTCAATGGGTGAACCACGCTCACTTTATTCGCTTTGCTTTGCGACATTTTGAATATGCTCTATCATTCGTAGTCCTTTTCACACATCGAGTTTTTAACTGTATTGATAAGAAGTTGAACATCTCTATGTTGGTTTCCTCAGCATCTCAACTTGCTGTAGACTTGTTTGGATTAATAACTGCAGATGAATTTCATCATCGAACATCGAGGCAGAATACAAAGTTTCATCCGTATCACTTCTGCTTGTCGTTTTACTACTGAGCGGGTTTCATGGGATTTTGTGCCACGCACCATCACCTTGTGGAATCATCTGCCTGCAGAGTTATTTCCAAACCAACATGAATTTAGGACTATCAAAAAAAGAACGTACCTATCTCAAACGCCTAGCAAAGCATCCACTATCCAGCAGGGACTGAAACTGTTCATGGCCATGGGCGGAGGACAGCTTATCCTAGGTGAGCCTTCTGCTCGTTTACCACCGTTTTCATACAAAAATATATAAGCTTCTTTATTATTATTTCATAAGAAACTCATCTTAAACATTTTATTAAAAAAATTTAGTTTGCAAATCCCGTATGTGTAATTATGACAAACTCACATTTGGGTTGTTGCTTAAAAATAATTGTAATTTGCTAAATAATATAAAAAAGGGCGAATCAACGCATTCTTCATTTTAATTTAATTACTAACCCGTATCTATTCGTAGATCCCTTTCTAAACTTAAATTGAAAAAAGGGGAATTTTATTGGTTCAACGTGATTATGTCTCTATACCTATTTTTGTTTGGATCGATTTGGAATTAAGCGGAGTAAAAAAGCTGGGTACACAATCAAACGCGTGATTTGCGTATCCGTGTGTGGTGGTGATCCGATAATGTCAAAAAATAAAGTGTAAAATCTGACTTCAATTAATATTTAATCAGGTTATTAAATTATTACAGATATTGGAGATTTCGGAAGATGAACTTCCTACAACGACAACAGATCTGATAATAACCGGCGGATACAAAGTAACGATCAACTCGAATGCCCTATCACAAATCAGTGATGCAAGACTCATTCATATATCAAATGCAAAAACTGTAGTAATAAGAAAATCTTCAGCTATGCAAATGAACATCGTTAATCTCTTGCTGAAAATAAGCAATTGTGAAGTTTTAACGATCGAAAAAAGGAGTTTTGTCAATATAAAAGGTAATATAATTATAAATCTTTAAATTATTCCATTCTAATTTAAAGCAAACCTTATGCGGAACCTCGTATAGTAGGTAACTCAAACTCCACTTAGTAGGAGAAGAGACTAGTCCCTTGCTGTTTCTGGTCATCTCGCACTCGCCTCTCCCGCCTCTTCCTTCTCCTGGCTGTATCATACACCCATCTCGTACATAGTCGTATTAAATTAATTTATTTAAAATGATGCTGTGCAAATTTTATTAATTACTATAATATTTGCTATTGCGATGTTTAATTTATTAAATGTTTATATTTGCGAATCTAGCGATATTTTGACAACATGCTTAACATAATACTAAATCTGTATGAAATTTGTACGAAGTGAAAGCTCATTGTACTTCTTATATTTAAGTACATATATTTCATATATTTATGTACATATATTTAAGTTTAAGCGCACCTAAGAAACGTATAGTACAACTTTTATAATTTTACCAAGGTAAACTCATCGTGAACAGTAGGAAAAGTGGGATTTATTATTGAGAGAACCGGTTTATGCACTGGAGAGCCGCTTACCGCCTTGTCGGTTGTGCCCGATTCTCGGGTCGGTACCATTTAGTTTAACTCATGTATGTAAGATTTTCCTTCTAAATTTCTACATTTTTAGCACATCAAAACGTTAGTAAATTGAAAGGTTAACATCAATAATTATTGCAAAGTTTGATACTGTATTGAAACAAATGAATCTTAATAATACGTCGAAATATGACTAAAAATCTAAAATAGCAAACTGAGTCGATCAGCAGACTTTAATACGGGGTCAGTCAGACGTAATGACGAAGAACGTACCTACGCCTACTCGGTCGCAGTCCATTCCCTTGCTTCTTGTTCGAAATTCGACCTTTGCGGTATTAAATCACAAATCAAATTTCATTGGACTCGATGACAATTGATGACGCTGCTTCATATTGTGACTCGTCAACACATTACTACGAGATAATATTATTTTAAAACATGCCGCCGAGTAACTAGAATTGTGCTTAAACTGAAACTAAGTTATAAACTTATTAAATGGTCATTGACGTTGAAAAAGATACATACATAATTATTGGTAGTTAATGTTTACTTATTATAATTCAGCGATAAAAACTAGAACATACATACATGATGATTTCATGAAAATGTTTAAATGTTTAACTTCAGAATAAATTCAGCGCTAGAAATCTTTCACGAAATAGCCCATGTACACCTACTGTAACTTATAATACTATAGGGTAAAAATTGGCGAATTTTCAATAGAATCTTATATGACATATATCCGAAAATAGCGTTATGTTAATCATATAAGGATAAGGTGATGAAATTGTTGTATTATGGTGTATGAGCCTTATTGAAACCTGTTTGTAAATGATTATTGCTGTTCTCGTTCGGCATTAAGTAGTCGCCATTTATAGAAGACCCGTTTCAACTTATTAGCTGCTTGGTTTTGGTTCATACAAACAAGAAATAAGAGGTCTGTGTATCTGGTCAATCTCAGTTATCAAGAACTGCGTTCGTATTCGAACACGCACATCGTTATATTACTTAAAGGATACAAATTAAACAATCTTCACTAATAATTATCAGTATTGCAAGATTTTTTCATATTTGACACATAAATGGCCAACACATACGCGTTTACCAGAGCAGACGCGCGCGGATTGCCTTCTAATAATAGTTTTCCCGACTCGGTAGCCGTGGTTTACAGGATAATGACTCACGGAATAAATCGAACGAGGCACAAAAGCGTGAATGTATCGTAGACAATAGAGGCGTGTTCACGCATGTTGCTACTGCACTGGTGCAATACATTTAGCACGTGTTAACTAAACACACCGAGCTAAAGCCATAATGTTTTGATACAAGGCTGATTATTCATTAAGTCGATATATAGTAATTACCGTATTGTTAACAAATTGTAACATTATTACAGGTCCCTTATCTGTGATTATCAAAGACTGTCAATATGTTTCGATCGAGAGCGAAGCTTTCTCTTGGCTTTTGTCCATAAATATCGAAAACATAAAAAAGCTTCATCTGCATAACGGCTCATTCATGTTGGATCCAACAGCGGCAAACGTTGGTGAACACGGCCCTGGGATGACGGTTAGTTAAGATACGCTTATAATCATTATCACAATAGCGAGAGTATTTTAGCATTGCGACATTTGCTTTGCCGTTAAATAAAAAAAACGTGTGTAATTTTAAGATTAAGAAACCTGTTGTCATTTCAGATCCAAATGAAACGCTTGACCATACCTGAGGTGCCTAGTCAAACATTTGGTTCGTCGGCTGCTTTAATATCGATGGAAGAGGTTCTAGTAAGAGCTGTTCGTCCAGAAGCATTTTCAGCAAATACTTACAATATTGTTAAAGCTATGAATTGCACTTTTCAACTCATTGAAGGCGAATCATTTACGCAGAAGTCTCTTATTAACAATCTTAACTTTGATGGTTGTATTATTCAGCGTCTTGCAAGCGGGGCACTACAATCGGCTGTTGTGAAGCTTAATATAGCAAATACGAAGTGAGTGTATCACAATTTATAATTTATTTGCTTAATAATGTAATAATTTATTTATGTACTTTCATGTTGTAACAATTTTTCTCATATCTTTCAGAATTGATAAAGTCGAAACAGGCGCTATTAATTCAACAGTAGTGGCGATTGATATCTCACATTGCATATTCCATATATTTAAAGAAAAAGGATTTGAATTATTATCTTGGAACAAACTTTATATGATTGGAAATTCTTTCGACGAATTGGCAAGTAATGCTATCATAGGAGTAAGTGGTAACATTCACGAAGTCATTTTTCAAGACAATGAAATCGAAATTCTGAATCCGGGTAGTTTAGATTTCTTAGGCAAAGCATTTATACATTATAAAAAGTTTGTAAATTATAATAACAACTATTACGGACAACCCTGTAATTGCAACATGTCTTCCTGGTTAGCAAATAGTCTAGGAGTTGATTCCGCTGAAGCTTTTGTTACTGGAAGCTACTGTACGGTTGATGAATTTATAGCTAGATGTTTCGACGTATTTGATCAAAATATGTTGTTGAGTAAGTACTTAGAAAATATTTGCAATACCAAGGACTCTATGCAATGTAACTCTCATAATGCTGAAAGCAAAGAGGCGACTAAAGTACTGAAAAATCCAAGATTTCCACATATTTTTATGGAAGACGGTCATAGCGGATTAACTGAACGTAATAAGAAAGTGATTAGTTTAGTTTTTGTCACCATATGTGGATGCATCTTGATTGCTCTATTATTTACTACGATTAAACATGTGAAACGCGGATTTGGTCGTAGTGCATATACTTGTGCATCTAATGGAACCGATAATGTAGCATCTATAGCTCGGTTGTCGTTGAATGAATATTCGGAACATCATAGGTTGAATGAACCAGGATTTGTAGAAACTATTATTCATGATAACAACATACCAAGTGGACAAAATACACAAGAGGATGATATGGTAATCTCTAT
Source organism: Delias pasithoe (assembly GCA_010014985.3). NCBI lineage: Eukaryota > Metazoa > Arthropoda > Insecta > Lepidoptera > Pieridae > Delias > Delias pasithoe. The sequence continues at coordinate 61,030 of JAAAKR030000019.1, forward strand.
AGACAAAAGTACGCAAACTCTTCCTCAAGAACTAACTAAAGAGCTTTTGGAAAGCTTAAAACTTAAACTAGAAGATCCCGAAAATTACGTCGAGGCTTGTGAAATGATTGAACATTTGTACGAACTTATAAAAGTGGAGGAAAATTGTAACGCGAATAAAACAATAACAAGTAATGGCCAAGGAAATTATTATGACCTCCCATTCTTATTACCAGGCACCTCTCCGAGGATTCGAAAAAATAAGGAACGAATGAAAAGCGTGGGAACCAGGACGCCATCTCTTGATAAACTCTCGCCTTTGTCTCCGTACAGCAGATATCCACTTCTCTCACGTGAATATTTTGAGCCCAAAGATTTTGCTATTCATTTGTACGCCGAAATTTTTAATAAAGATAGAGAATCGAAGAATCCTCCGGAGGCAAAACCTGCTGTTATTACGCAGCAATCGCTACCTCGTGGGCCATATTTGCGAGCTGTTAGAAATAAGGCGAATTCTAGAGATCCCAACACAACACTGAAATGTATTAATGATGTGATTAATATTTATAACCCGCTAAGTGATTCCACATTAGTACCTAATAAATCAACAAACTTAAATAATGTGAGCAAAATGATAAATAGGCCCTTACCGGAAAAACCAACTACTCCCATTGATCCTGGCGAAGGCACGTCTTTTCGCACTGGATAAGTAATGGCAAAAGATCTCCTTATGAGTTAACTGGGAACGTGAAAATTAAACGAAGGAAAGTTCCCTAGCACAAAACTCAACTCTAGTTCCTGATATCGCTGACGTAGAGTTCTACCTATCTCTCGACCTTGGCATCCTTGCACGCTTGCACGTAAGGAGAGAGAGAGGTACAGACAGACGTTTCTTTGCTGTGATATTATTAATTTGTTTGTTTTTATTTATTTTATTTGAACATGAGATAGTACTACGCTTGATGTGAATATATTAATTGTAAATAATTGCTCTAATGGAATAATTTTAATCTTAAGCTGAAGTAATATATCGTGCCACATAATTTAATATTTGCCATAATTACTTGCTTATAATTTATGGGCGTATAAATTTAAGTTAAAGAGCGTGCATTTAAAACTCGTGTATTGCATAATATTTGTGAGTTTAGAGATTAATTAACAATCATTATACCAAATAAGAGTTACCCACTGATTTTTGAAACTTACATTAAACCATAATATTTTAGTAATTAAAGGTTTACGTAAAGGCATTTAAAAATATTAATACAAGTTTTCACATATATTAAATAAGAATGAAAAATAGTTTTAACTTTATTAGGTAATAAAGTATTAGATAAATGTCAATCTAACACAATTAATCAAGCAATCCCAAAGGTTAGTGAGAGGTCTATATTAAGTTTATTCTATTTCTTCAAAGCTTCATCTCTATTTCTTTTATATTTCCATTCAAAATCTCCTACGCTTGATAAATAAACGAAGTCTAAAAATTGTGTTTATTTTCCGATTTCCAAATCTAACTGCTTTAATAATCTCAATTTATTTTTAATAATATATAAATTCAAATAAGAATCAAATGATATATTTATGAAATTGTTATTTATAGATTAATAAGTTGTATACGTAACTTGAATATTATATTGGCTGTTGATTAATTTAATCTGTTTCTCCGGTTGCCTATGAGGTCAATCGAATTTGTAAACGTTTTTAAATGTATAGTAATTATTAATATAACATTGAATTTACATATAACTCATATTTAAATTGTGAGAACGATGTATTATTCTTCCATATGTCAGATATCTTTTTGAAATTGTGTATTTTGGTGTAATTTTAAATAATGATATCTATGAGTTATTTAAGCAAATAAATAAAATGCATGTTAACTTGTATTATTATTATCCAGATTTCGATAATAACTAATAATATTTTCTATGCCCCAAATGAAATTTGCAGTCATGAAATCATGAATGTTTTATTTATATTTATGATGAAATGTATGGTTTATTCTATATTGATTAACATAGTATGGATGAATATAAATAGTACGATTATGAAATAAATAAAAGGCGAATGGTAAAACGGTTAAATCGAAACAAAAATAAATCCTATTGATCCATCATACAACTAAATAATAAAACACTCACAATAAATTAAACATTCACAAATTGAACAGACAAAAAACAAGCAAGTTATATCATAAAACTGTACGAGCTTGGTATTCGGCTACGTTAATAAATGTGTGAATGCTGTAATTCTCCGTCTCGTGGCGGCGACGCGTCGAAAATAATATGCGGCATCCGGTGCATTTACACCATCCACCAATAGTATCGTCTCGAATATCAAGTCCAATAGAAACAGTGCTTAAAGAGCTGAAAATTGAACTGATGCTCATTTCTTTGAAGGTACTTCGGTGCATGGAAAACTAAAATCAATAGCCAGTGGTTTTAGCATTTATTTTCCACTTGCTATTTTTCTTAGCGTATGTTATTTCTGAAATATTAAGTGCATGCCTATTTATTGCATCAAATAAAACGGCGAACTAATTTCACTCTTCCCATAATTTCATAGGGATAATATTATTCATTTAACTTCAACATGACCGTAGAAAAAAGACATAATTATGTAAATATAGGTGATTGAAAGGTTTTTAAGAATAAAAATTATTTAAATTTAGAGATTATTCTCCTGTATTCTCAACTTTTGCTGATGCTAACAATTAAACAAATAATAGATACAAAATATACTCAAGGGAAAAGCAGGCGTTCAAATAAGACTGTTTGTGTTCGATGAAGTTTTTGAAACAGAGATTCAATGAGATACATATAATTACACCGCGCCTGGACTTCGTCTCAGTTATCCTTCTTTACATAAACAACAGCCGCTAGATCCATATATATAATACTTATAATAAACAATAATATATTTAGTGTCTTCGTTGAAATGTATAATAAGCCTAGTTCCTTGCACTTGGCTCTGCCCAGCTCTGAATTTACTAATACTTTTTCTTAGAAAGAAAGCATATGTTGTATATTTTGCTTTTATACAAATTATTTTTGCGACCGTTGTCAAAATGTTTAATCCTCTATTGATTTTTTTAATGTTCGTTTTTTATCTATATATGCCAACAATATCTAAGGCAATTCAGCCAGGTATGCTATTTCTTTGGTTTTCTTGGGTTCGCGATGTAATAGCTACAGGATAATTTGTAATAGGTACCTACCTATACTAGGCCTTTAGGGCAGCAACTTCAGTCAATCTATGGTGACTTAGATTAGTTCCACTTATATTTATAATGTATCCTCCCAAGTTAAATATCTTAATATATTTTCTAAGACTGCTGTGTTTATGATGAAGTGGATCAGCTTGCCCATTCATTATGCATTTGAATTACGCTATATGTGACCGAAATTTTTACTAGTTATCTATCAGCTATTGCGACTTCCATATGATGCTTTTTATCGCATTATTATAATAATAAAAAGAAGTTGCAGAGTATTATTGAACAAAAACGCACCGTGCTTTCTGTAGCTGTGTCTTCCCCAAATACAGCATTTATATTGTGATCTGTTTCTACTGCATTAGTTCTATTCCACGACGCAAAACAAATTCAAAAAATACTCTCGTTTTCGATGAGGCGTTACGTTTAAAGTCTAATTTAAAAACAATTGATCTACTACCTTTAAAATTTAAAAAGCGGCTTTCTGAAAAAAGTTAAATTATAGAATATGTAGACACTCGTATCTGGAATATTTTTTTTAATGTCGCAAATTTATTATAATTTTAAATTTATATATAATATAATTATATTAGATTTGAAATAGGAAAATTTGAGCATTTGTTTTTTAGATTTCAATGCGACATCTAAAGCAAGTATGCCATCATCCTTGAATAACTTTTTTCATTTTGTACAAAAAAACATCTAAAATATATCATACTAGATAAGAGGATTCCGTAAAATTTAACGTATAGATGATATCATATTTCGTGTATCTTTATTTAAAAAATCCGTTTTTTATTTCACATAAAGCAATTATATCTATTTGAGTATTATTATACCTTAGAATACTAAGGTAAAATAATACTTTTACTCAGTGAGTCATATGGATGAAAAAAAAATTGTAACGGCGACAGCGCAACGAAAACCAAATCAGCGCAATCGAAGAAAATGGATAAAATACACGAGACGAGTATGAAAACTCAATGTTCCAACCAACGAGTAACGACGCGACGGCGAGTGTGAGCCGTGATTAGTGAGTCGACAGTCGCTCGCGCGGAAACTAACTCTTCGCATGTATTGAGTGGAAACTGCGTAACATTTGTAAATAATACGCGTCTCGTATTTCCACAAAACCCGTTTAATGAATGGAAATATTTCATTAGGATTGATAACATCAAGGTAAGCATATTTAAATAATTATTGAAAAAAATTGTCGGCTTACAAAACTATTGTTTACAATTAAAGTTTTAAAAGCATGCGCCACTTGAAAATATAATTCTATAACAGAACTAGACAAGCGTCAAGGTTTGTTAGTACACGGTGAAGTCGAGTGTACTGCGAATTAAATACTTGCAAAAAAATTACTGATATAATATTCTAGTAAAATTACAATTGACAGGATTTGTTATCGTTGTTTATCGTTTTGCTAAAAAAAATTACAACTAAATCCATATTGTACGACTGCTATTACGTAACGCGGTATGTTTAATAAATGGCAATGCAGTAGTGTTGTCTCATAATCTATTTACGTCATATACACATATATTAAGATATCACACATAATATATGTAGATATAATATTATTGATAAATATTTACATAGTGACAATGTGTCGTTGCTTATTCAATTGTAAATAAAGATCGATGCGATGAAATCGTTTCAAATACGTTTTAGTTGGGATGTCGAAAATCTCATTCGGGTAAATATCTCGTTTAAGTAAATATAGTTAGAGACGCTTACGAGACGCTACAGTTAAACACACAGGTGGATCACCTGCTCCGAGTTGTAAAATTATTTTAGACGCGTCTTCATCGTCAAAAAGACATGAAACTCCGACATGTATAGATTAATTAAACAAGTAAGAACATATATGTAACAGTTTTGTAAATTATGTAATTATATTGATGCATCTAAGCGGTCTTCTGAGGCTACCACGGAGCGAGAGGTATCGAGTTCTATCCCCGTGCGATATCCATGCTGAAGCATATGCTAACACACTAATTGGGCCGACTTGTCTGAAGTGATACCACGGGCTCAAAGATAACAGAACGAAACAGTACTTGTACTGTGTTTCGCTGAGTGAGTGAGGATAACAGAGGTCCTTTAAAGTATATCGCATGAGCGGCGTAAACACAACCAAACTGCAGATTGTGGCGCGGTTATCCATGGGTGGCGGCGATATCTTACCACAGAGACGACCCGCCTGCACCGTTGCCCGCTAAACACACATTTTTTTCTCTTTTAAAGTAACCTTAATTCTTCTATAATATTAATATTCCTTCCATCGGATCTTTGACGTACAAACTGATATACTCGTAAAAGCAGCCACAGGACGATTTAAATAAATTGAAAATACGTCGATTTAACAGTTGATAATTTTATGAAATCATATTTCAATACTAAAACTACCAAGATATAAAAATTTCAAGAAGTATTGAAAAAAAATATGATCTTTCTTGTATTTCTCAGTAAAAACTTAAAAGCTATTATAAACGTGTATTATAAACAGTTGTGTAGTTTTGTTTGCGATAAAGTTAATATTGTAATTGAGAGCTGACTAGCATGAAATTGAAATTTAATCTCAGAAGTAATGAGAAGAAACAAATAATATATACAAAGATGTAGCTCAGAAACAATGTATTACAATAGCAAACGTATGGTTTCAATTGATCTTATGTTTTTATCCTACCCTTTTCAGCCACGTAGTCAAACCTTGGATCTCTCTACCTGTATATGAAAATTGTCTTTTTACTTTTACAACGTTATTTATGTATGGCGTTGAGTTATTTAAAATGTCTCTTTTTACAATACCATAGTAGCTGCTCTTGATTTTTGCGAATTTTGACGAAAAACATCGAAAATTGAACATTAATGTTTTTATTTTAGTTCGAAAAAGCCTAAAATACGTTATAAAAAAGTATTAAATCATAAACATGTATAATTCATCGGATGTTGCGTAAATATTAGTAAAAAAATATATTTATAACGAAACAAATTTATTATATAATTAGAAAAACAGGAAATACAGGAAGTGTGGAATAAAAATTCAATCTTCATAAAAGTGTTTGAGGTATTTTAATAAGCTTAATTGAATCTTTGGACTTCAACATTTCTTTTGTGCGAAATTTATGCCTGTTATATAGGGATACTATACACATTATTAATGCTACCACACCAAAATCGCACAAGATATGTATTACTGCGATGTTGACATGACCAACTTCCGTTCTTACTTATTTATAATTAGCTACATAATTAATAAGCCATATTTAAGTATCTAGAAAAAGGTTTCAGTCTCTGATTCCTATAAAAAGTATAATTCAAATACAAAGCTATATACCTAAACATTCCTAACACTAAAGTTTTAAAGTCATTGTAAGGTCAGTTAAGTAGGTATATTCTTGTGTAACGTACGACTCGGGAAGTAGCAAATTACCGGTTAATTCAATTTAATCGGCATCATACAAAATCACTAGCATCACTTACTAGATATAAACTTGAATAAAAATAATACAAATAAAACATTAATATTGACTATCCTAGAGAGAATAAAAAAAATAGTTGAAACACGCAACCATACATAAATCAAAGCAGAACTGTATCCGTAAAACCAACATTTACCGGTTTCAACAGTTTGGCATTCTATAAACGCTTCAAAGTTATGGAATTATTATTGCGCACGCAAATCTAAATCGCCCGATGAAAATGGTAAACATTGCTAGAGAGCAATCAAAATACTTTGAATTAATAGCATGTGATTTTATGTTGATGGTTTGACTATATTTTTTTGTACACGTAGATCGTAATTGATAATGGAATCATGCGCATTAATAATATGCAAATTTAGTATCGCCGAAATCTATTACCATCGCCCGGAGTCACGACGAAAGCAATCGATAGTTGATGACTATTTCATCAGGATGTATGTAGTAAGTTTCCATTTTGGCAAAATAAACAAAATATTTAATAAGTAGTTGATAATACGGCGTAGTTGTTAGTTTGAATTCTTTAAGGACTTCGCTTAATTATAATGGTTAGGTAAAAGAAATTGAATGGTTTAGTTAATACGGTTTTATTTCACCTCTGTTCGTAATTTTTCTACCTTTACGTACGTGCCCTGCTTAGTGCGTTCCGCGTTAATATCACATTTAATAGTTTTAGTCATAAATTGTTTCCTATATTTCACATGAAAACAAATGTATGCGCACTACTAGCAATGTGGCGCAGGTATTATATAGATTTCTTTTTAAACAAGTGCATATGTGTCTTAATGTTAAATATAAATATTTTTCACGAGAAAAAGAAAATCAATTTTATGGTATTTGATTGAAAAATAAAAATCTCAATCTGTGACGACTGTGGCACTCTGTAATAAATATAAGTTGTGTATTTATGATAGAATCACAGGTTTACTATGTCTTACCGTCAGAGCTCGCCTGTTGTATTTTCCTAAATATAAAAAAAATATAAAATATGTTGACACAATGACTATGGGTTACATAGGCCTCACAATGTCACATAGCCATATCAAAGAAAATATGGCAGTGCTTTTCACTAAATATAAGACAATGTAACAGAATTCCTCTATATAAATAAATATTACTAATAATATTTTAAATATTATTTGAAAATTAACGGAAAATAAATAACAGCAGCTAAGTATGATTAATAATAATTTGCCTTATTCATCACAAGTTGAGGTGCTAAATAACTTTGCTGAATCACCAAGATCAAGGTTATAAGAATTGAATTTTACATACATCTTTAGGTATAACTTTAAAGACAGTAGCAAACAATTATTTGAAATAAAATAGATATTTGATTATTAGGTTTTAATGTTTTTACACAACACGTCACAGGTCGCGATCGTGAAAAGTAGACCGGCAACCCAAAACATCTTTTTAGTTCTAAAGTATCTCAACGCTGAAACTAGTTAAGCCAGTAGAAAAGGACTTTAATGTTATTTTTGGACCACACTTCTATAATATACCGTACGGTAGATGCTTGAAAATGTCCGTAATATATCATGACTGCGAACGAATGGAAATGAATATTTGACGATACTAATAATTATAGCATTTCAATCTATGCTCCACTATATCAACCTTTATCATTAT
>JAAAKR030000019.1:69442-104867 GCA_010014985.3 Delias pasithoe
ATTATATCATTATAGCCACTATATCATTATAGCCAGATGAACAACAATTATTATTTATCCTACTACTTGGCTAATATATTTGAATGGAACGGTGATAATAATAATAAATTATTTCCCTGTCTTGTTCACGCCAGTATCTAAACACGTAATTTAGATTGAACATAAAGATTTAAGTATAACTTCAAAATGAAACTCAAGTTATAACCTAATGTATGCACGTTATACCTAGTTAATTTTATTAGTAAATAGGTCGTGAACTAGAATGGTGCTTTATCAGCTCGGCGATAGCATTGCTAAATCACACAAACGTTTCTATATAACTATTCGTGAACTCCGCCGCATATATGATAACAATCTGATAAGGATACATTACTGAGTCACTTATCACCTGACTAGCGCGGTAACTAACCGTGAAGTATTGAAGGGGAATTGGGCTCGAGCAGTTCTATTTTTTAAAGTGTCTAAATATTTCGGTGAACAATCATATGTTTTCAGGAAGAGAAAACAGGATATGGTAACGTGACACGATAAGCATGCCTCGGCTGATTTGGTGGTACATAATATTAGCGCTCCACGCGCCAATGTTTTCTTATGGACAGACAATCACGCCGACCATCTGTGACGATGAACCCTGCCGTTGTGACTCCTTCACAAGAGTAATATGTAACTGCACTAAAGAGTCCGAGGTACATATCAAATTTCAGTTTCATGTGATTTGATACCGTAACGCTTAATTTGAATACATTACCATGTTGTATTAGAGATATGAGTAATAGTTTAATTATGTCAATGTTTTATTTCAGGAGGTGACTTTAAGATCAGATGGTGCTTACAGAATACCAGCTTTGGCCACTGGTATCAGGATAGACGGATGCTCGAGTGTAACGTTTCTCCCAGATACTATTCATAGCCTTATCCAGTTAAGGGCTATAGAGCTAAGCAACATTGGTAATATAGTGATCAGTGAGCGGGCATTAAATTGGTCTCCCTTTAGCAGAGACAGTGATATGAATCCGGGCATTCGGTTAACTATAGTGAATAGTTCAATAAGTGAAATATCATCTCATGCTATTCAAGGAAGAATAAACGAAGTGATCATAAGTAATAGCCGAATAGAAAATATTCGGCCTTTTGCATTTTCTAGTCTCACGGGCGTGAAAAGTGTAGAGCTCATTAACAATATTTTTGAAAACATAGATCCTCAGACCTTCAAAAAGTTTACCATATCTAATTTTATTATACGTGGTGGATCAATTAATACTTTGCAGAGTAGATTTTTATCGGACGTAGAAGTTACTAATTTATTTCAGATAAATGGCGTAAAGCTAAACTATTTATCTAGTTTGACATTTCTTGTCACTTCACCAAAGAGGACTTTAATAGAAAATAATATTATAGGTACAATAGAGGGCGATGCTTTCTACATGATTTCAAGAGGCCCAATAACATTTAGAAATAATACTGTATCGTTCCTAAGCAGAGGCGCATTTTTAGGTTTCAGTGTACATATGGAAGAACTGACAGCATTAGGTCGCCAAGAATTATTAATAGATAATAATACTATTACTAAGGTATCACCGGCAGCTTTCATGTATAATGAGACAGTTTTAACAATGCGAGTTGATGGGCTAAACTTAAATATTTCCTGCACTTGTGAGCTTGCAGAGGAATGGCATGAAATGTATATTAATCAAGGTGGTATTATAAATTGTTGGTACGATTTGGAGAGCTATTTTATATCTCTACCAACATATGTGTCTACCAGGTGTGGCACATTCAAACAAACATTTTGGATTTTTGTCATAGTAGGTGTCCTATTTATTTTATTAGTTGCGGGTGTAGCGTTATTTTTTATTATCAGAAAAGAAAATGAAAAGAAAAAGAAGTTACAAATCGTTTTACCCGACGGTAAGACATATAAAGAAACAGAGTTTCATGTTATTGTTGAAAGAGCCGAACTTTTAACGACAAATTTATAGAGCGTAGTTTTAATGAGCTTTATTAGAAATATTCAACAATAGGTGCTTGCTTAATTGAAACATTCCAGCAACGAATAATGTTAGTAGCTACGTCTACCTCAGGAAGAAGATGAAGGTGTGCCATTTTAAGATATAGATGGGGCAAGCCAGATTCCCCAGATGGGTTAGAGATCTCAGATCACCAAAGTCAATGGAACATCTTTCCTCGATAAGCGCTTTGGTTGTGTTAACGGCTTATTACGCCGCTTAAGATTATCCACTTAAGTTATAAATAGTAGGCATCTGGTATCCTCATTCACTCAGCATGAGATCCGTAGTCGGACTTTTCAAACCACTCTCATGCTCATCCAAAGACTCAATACAATTTATAAATTTCATTCAAATCGGGATTCAATCCCAGTACCTTTAAAACTACTTATAGCTTACACGACCGCTCAGCTGTGGCTCTTCAAATGCAACATAAAATTTATGTATATAAAAACAATTTGTAAATCTAGGCTTAAGCGGCGTTATTAAAACTGACAATAAATAGTAATATTAAGAATCTCTATTAATTGATCCCAATCTTTGGAAATAATTTATTTTTATCTAATAATACAGCCAATTTTCAATGTCGTTTTTCGGTTCGCTTACTAGATTTTCTATTTGTGCAAATTATAAGGTAAACTATTTATAGAATATATATTATCAATGTTATAAAAGATGTTCGCTATATTATAAAAACATTTATGTGTGTTTAATAAATACTAAGTTATATTTTGAAGTATATTTTGACAGATAATAAAAAATTAATATAATCATAAATATGTATTTACAACATAAAAATATACGTTCTAAAGCCATCATATTTTATTTTACTTCGTTTTATTCTATTCGTAAACAATATTACATGAATTATATTGTATTAATGTGATACTTGCGAAATTCATTGTACTATAAAATATTCAGTAACGAGTCTTAAATGTAGTTTATTATTATTTTGCGAAGGTAATTCATGGTATTTTTCATTAATATGTTATTGCTTGCGTTTTTTGTTATATTTATAATAAATAATATAGTATAGTCTAAGCCAGGGCTTCCCAGACTCTGCATGGCGACGCCCTGGAGACGATCGCCGCGAGGCGATCGGCAAACATGAGCTTGGTGTAACTAAGAACAAGTATAGATCGAAAATAAATGTTGAAAAAGAGATGTGAAACAAATGATAATTAATATGTCTCTTGATTTTATTGCTTGTTTTGTTAAATAAATTCTGGCGTTTTTCTGATAACCTCGTATTAGGCTATCTTCCACCGTTTCTATTTCCAGTGCAGCTTAGTTTTGATTATGGGACGGCCGTCGTAAGAAAAATGACAATCCTATAGGGCGTCGTCGTTTAAATAAATTTGAGAAGCCCTGGAGTAGATTATATATTCGTTGTAATAATTTCTGGTTTATTTAGTATTCAGTTTTTTATATGTCATGTTTGTAGAGAAATAGTATAGATATAAATTATTTGCAATAAAATATTTTATTTAAACAAATTGATATGACCGGGTCGACGATGGTCGATTGAGTTTTATAGAATTTAATTGATTAATAAATTCTACATAAAAACAATATCAGCGAATTCTGTGCTCGTACACTTTTCCACATGAATATATAAGTTGCTTTGCGTCACTAAAAAGTTATAATAAATGCAATACATTCATAAGATGTTTCTATAATCTATTGTTAAATATAATTATCAGCGGTAATGCTTAGTGCAATGGCATAATTGTGAATTCTATGTTTCATTGAATATATGAATTACTGTCTCTCTAATGTTTATAAATCCTTAAGGACCGAGAACTGATATTTATAAATCAAACAACTTGTATAGCGTAAAACAAAATCTTCTTATTCTTTTTTCTGTTTTGTCTATTTCTACAGAATTCTGAATGCATTTGATTATATATAGTATCTAGCTTGAACCTACCTATGCCTAACTTACCGACCACCCACGATCCAGGAAGGGCTGAGGGCCATGAGCAGAGGACTGGCTTATGTTAGAAGAGCCTTCTGGTTCCTTGCCTCCTTATTTTAATAAATAAACAAATACATCACTTACCGCAATAAAGCTTGACCGTCGAGTACATTATGAACAGTAGGTGGCGATGGTAAATCCAGTCCACGGTAAAGAAACATAGCCTCACTCTCATCGGCTCCGTCCCCATCACCTCCAGGGCTACTATCTATATCTGCCAGCATCTGCAGTTCCACGATCGTCACTAAAATAATATTAATTCGTTTAATTACATATTTTACTGTCAAAAAATAATCAATAATAAAAACATACACGGACAACATTAATTTATGCCGCTACCCAATGTGAAGAAAACTAAATTTCTACGCGTTTGTACCATATAATTTCTTAAATTGTTAAACCAGTGATGAAATAACATATTATTTTCATTTTTTAAAAACTATCGGAAATTCCGACTTAACGGAACCAGAATCGAAGATCCGTAACATCCCTACTTCTAAGCTACCTCCTCGCCAATTTTCAGTCAAATCAGCTCAGCCGTTCTGGAGTCATAATGTAACTAACAGGACTCTCTTTTATATTATATATATATATATATATAGAATTGGATTCTTTAAGTCATTACATAAATCTAGAAACAATACCTCGTTAAATAAGTATTAGAAATATATCAATAATTAAAACTATACGTAAGTATGTGTTAGTAATTGAAAGTGTATATTTCAAATGCTGTACATGATATACAAGTATAATATTAGAATGGCTATCTGCACCTGCACGTAGGTATTCAATTCACGGCGCAATGCTTGAATCAATGGTATTCGAGATTATATACGAATCGCTTCTAATTTTATTTTTTATAATTGTTAATACATTGAGTTAACGGGGACAAACGGGTCTTCTAGTAGAATAAGACCATCGCCCATATATAACAATCTCGTGAACCGCGCTTTTGTTGTGTTACTGGCTATTTACACTACCTAAGCGATATAACTTATTGGCATGGATTTTCCATGGATAATAAAATATTTTGGACATTTAGAAGAATTATTTAAGTAATTAATTAAAACCGTTTAATATGGTTATAAATTAAATCAATCAAATATTTTTATTTATCATAGGATTTAACAATCGCTTGATAATTTTAGTCATTTATTTACAATAGTGTGGACGTCCAAAAAATATTTTGCCTATAATTAAGTTTATGCCGTTTCCAAGGCGCTAGTGCAGAAGAAACGGCAACACTACACCGCGGCATTTTTTTCCAATGACGCACTTTTATTGTTTTAAGTTATATGATATTATTATTGTATATGGACTTGTAGACTTGAGCTTAAACTATCATGTTTAAATATTATGTACAATACAATACAATATATTTGTAATACTCGAGTTAATTCATTGCGTAATAAATAATAATTATCTTCTTGTATTATGTTTACTCAGAGTTTAATAAATAGGGATGCGTTTGTTTGTATTATGCTGGAATAGGATATAGATTTGTATACTTACTATAGCTCAGAGGTGAGATATCAATATCAGGTGCTAGAAGCCGAGATGCGCAAGCGGCTCCAGTGTACACTAGTTCCATCTCTAACGAGACCAAACCTTGGCGCTGCGACGTGAACGGGGCGTCTTCGTAACCAGCGCACAGACATCGGAATCCAAATCGGCTTTCATCGGACCTACGAATTATACAATTATTACTTCATAGTAGAAAGAATATTCGATAATTAATAATTGTTGGGTTAATCATTTTCAAAATGTATAATCACATTGAATTTAATGTAAGTCAAGTATCGTTATTGATAGAGACACACTTACTCGTCATCATTTTTATATTCGTCTAAATAGTCTGAAGCTGTTTCCAGTGAAAATATGACTTCGTTTCCAGGAATCAGGAGCCCCTTGTGAGGCCAAACAGCAGACCTAGCAGTGATAGATACATTCAGTATCGAAATACATTTTATACATTCAAGTTATAAAAAGTTACACAGATAATTTTAAATTGTGTATCATTTTCAATTTGTGCATTATTTTCAAGGTTTTTGAATATGCAATTATGGAAGTGTTAATTAAATTCTCAGTATTAATTATTTAGTAACTTACACGTTGGAAAGTTTGGGAGTAACGCTCACATATGTACAGCTATATTGCATGCAGGGCGCGTCCAAGCAACCTTCGTCAAGTTCCTCCACCTCCCCAGTTTCTGACGTTAGCTGAATTATCCTCTGCAAATAGTCACTAATATATTAGAAAAACTCTGTATTAAACATAAAGGATATTAAAGAATTATTTGTAACTGTCTGTCTGTAAATATTAAATTACTAAAGCATGCCAAGCCACGCGAAACTCAACATGTTTTAATACTTCTATCAATTGATTATCAATAAATCTATAAACCAAGCTAAACCCAAGCGAAATCTGTCGAAAACTGTCACTAAATTTATGTGTACCATAAGCCAATATACCACACGGTTTTATATTTCAAAGCGCTTATTCACAAGCAACTAAAAAGCTTAGGACCTGCTTACCATAATTAAGCTAGAAGATGTAGACATGCATTTAAAGATTAAGAAAACCTTATTAATATGCATAAAAAATAAAGACTAATTAAAATAGTATTTTATCTACAAAGAGGTGACAAATTGAGCATTTTTAAATTACTCGATAATAATTGCCACATTTTTAATTGTGTAATTTATAATCTACAAAAATTACAACTATTCTACCGCTACTTTGACCTAGGTTACCAATTACTCTAGCCATCAACCTAGCTTTCAAAAATACTATATAATAAAATAGTTGTGGAATGGCAGTAAAAAACTTATTGATAGAGTAGAAGAACAAAGCCAATACAATAAATATATAATATATATAACAATGTATGGCGTATGTCAAGCAGGTCCCAATATCGGGGTTAGATAAAGAAAGAGACTTACGCTTCCCCACTATGTCTGTATGAATAGTGAATGAAAGTGATAGTGTTTGGCAAACAAATGCGTGGTTATGGACGATGCACTACCTGATATACCTTACGGAACGGTGGATCCGGGACTCTGTACTCGCTGGAGCAGTGGCATCTGTGGCGAGGCGAGCCAGCAACCGCATATATTGTTAGATTGTCTTCGGGCTGCGCGGTAATACTTCTAGGGTCCATTTCCAATACTATCCAAGATACTTGAGAAGGAAACAATACCCTAAAGCAATATTAGTTAAGGATATATTCTATGATTGAATTAAATTAAAAATAAATTTCACTTTTTTTCCATAGGAATATTGAAATTTTGACTTCGCATAATTTATAAATATATTTTTATGACAGACAACGGGGCAGTTGGGTAGTTCATATTCATATAGTTATAAAATCAGCTCGACTTAGAATTATTTTCGAGTCCAAATTATATAATGTATAACAGCCGAAAGATCTATTATAAACATATATACTCGTTGATCTAGGAATGTCAGCGGTATTTGCGATAAATGTATGAAAAATTTTAACAATTAATTAATTAATTAATTACTATATTCATACAACCTCATATTTGAGACCGTCGATTGCTTGTAAGGATGTTCACTTTCAATCCACGTATAATAATGAGTGGTTGTAGTTGTACTTATCTCTTCAGCACTAGGCACCAACAAGTTCATAGCCGAAACGTGTGGCAACAACTTATGTATTATCTCCAAAAGATTAATTACGCTCTAGAATAAATTATAGCTAAGATTATGATTGATATACTATACATATATAACTAGTGGCTAATAGATTCTTAAACATTAAAAATAATAATTTTAACAAACAAACAAACACCCTTCAACAATATTGTGGTAATTTTTACATCTTGGTTTACATTATTGTCGTTGAGTAGGGATCGCTATTTTATTATATATAATAGTTTATTAATTCATTATTTACTGTTTACATTTATTGTTCTACAGAACAAAATAATGTACTACAACTTGTAACTTGTAACTATTGATTGTAATAAATAGTTTTCGAAGCGCACGCGATGTAACAATTTTTTCGGGTATTTTACAACTTGGGTTACATCATTGCCATTTAGTAAGGATCCCTTATTTGACAAAATTTAAAATATAAAATAGCCTTTCACGATAAAATAACTATCCAGCACTGCAAGAATTTTTCAAATCGGTTCTGCAGTTCCTGAGATGAGCGCGTTCAAACAAACAAACTCTTCAGGTTATAATATTGGTATAGATTATTATCTCAGTTTTTACATACAAAAGAACTGTGTCAATTTTATGAATATTATTTGGAAAAATATAAATAAAGTCTTACAAAATACAAAACATAATATGTTTCTAGAATAATTTTGTAATAATAAATTAAATTATTTATATGGTATTGATTGATATTTTTTATTAAATGAAACATTAAAGCGATTTTTTAAAATTTAAACAATTATAGTAACATAATAATTTTTAATAATTGAGATACTGGATAGGCAGTGAAACTTGCCTTTGAATCATCCAAGCTGTCGAGATTTGCCAAAGCATAAGGTAGCAAAGTATTAATAACCGCTGACTGTTGCAGTACAAAAGCATTTCGACGTAAATCCTCCGTCGTTAGTTCATTACGTAGCGTGCAAAACAATTCTGCGGCTCGTTCTATTACCATAGAGGCGACTTTTAATGTGATTTCCCTCAAGGCTGCCATTAAAGTATCTGGATTTTCCGATGAATTTGTGGGTTTTATTGTACTGAAAGCAGAAAAATGTTTCAAATTATTTGCCGTTTTAAAACAAAGATATGCTTGGTATTAAAAAATATAAATCCTCAAAATAAAGCCTGAACAAGTATCTAGCATTTAAATGTAAATGATTTATAAATATAGGGGTTAATAATAAAAATACCATACCTGTAATTGTCAAAATGTGACAAAATACGTAAGTATGCAATATTACATATACCTGTAATAAATTATGCAGGGAATTTGGCCTCTAACAACTGTAGTCCCGTTAAAGCTTAGGGAACAGGACGAAAATGTGAATGTTGTACCATCAGGCCCCTTCACAGAGGCCAACCCACTGTCACCATTAGCAGTTCGACCACCATTGTTACAAAATCTTAACGCATAACGTAGATCTTCCTAAGGGACATACAAAAAATAAACTATTTAATTTATATAAAATTATTTACTGTGTAGTTTGGAATTTTTAAAGTATCATTATTATTTTAAATTTCAAAAATAATTGTATCTATACAATTTTTAAAGAATTTTTTTTCACAATTGCTAGGAAATTTATCATAAACTATTAATTAAATGGAAAATAAAAATAGTAATCAGTCCTTTATTTTCTTAAGGTCTCAGTAGCTAGTATTCTGTGGGCCTCGTATTTAAGTAGTTTTATAAACCTACCACGGAGTGAAAGGTATCGGGTTCGAACCCCAGTCAGAATAAAAAAATGTATATAACTTTTTAATAATATATTTGATCTTTGAAAGAGCTAGCTTGATTGTTGCCGGACGAGTGTTTTTACACTATCACAGCTTTGGGAAGCAAACACTAAAGCACAAATTGGGTCGTCCCAAGTGATACCACAGACTCACAAAATACCAGCGTGAAACAGTCCTTGTACAGCATGTAGCTGAGTGAGTGAGGATATTGATAGACCTTGAAATTAAATCGTTAAACCGACGTTAGGAACAAAACCAAAGCGCGGTCTATGGTGCGGTTGTCGATGGGCGACTGTGATCTCTTAAAGGAGACTCTCCTGCTCCATTAACCCCTTTACCATAAAAAAATGTTTACCTTTAAAGGTACAGGCTTTTCAAATTTGATTTGCGCCATATCGTGTTGGCAATCGGCTGCCGTAAAGGAACCATTAACCACTTCAATACTAATCCAACAGTGCGATGATCTTGCTTCTTCACTGACAGTACGAAGCTACAAACAAATTACAAAACATTTAATAGAAAAACAAACTTTTTTATAATTTTATTGTATGCGATGAGGAAAATGTCATACAATATCAGTAAAGTAACGAAACATACCGTCTGACGAATTGGTTTTTCTAAAATAACAATTTAAATGTAACAAATAATTTTCTTAATTTAAAAAAATGGAAGAGAATTTATTACATTATAATTATATCGCTAAATCGATATTGAAAGAATAAAATGACATATTTGCAGTTATTAGCTTAATTATTTAGTTACTTCCTTTCTCATTTTTTATATATTTTTACAAAACTAATTTGAATACGTATTATTAAAGTACTTACTCGGACATCGTGCAGTAACTCTAATGTGTAATCAAAGCTACCCGGACCGCCATACACGCAAATCCCCACCAGGACTATCCCTGGCCGGTCAATGTTAAAGCATATTGCATCCGGGCTACCGCTACTACTATTCCATGACCGTGTTGGATTCACCCGGATAAATCGCGACGGGGTTATAAGGTGCTTTATGGAAGACATATCAGAATCCTCCTAATAAAAAAAAGCAAGACTTTTTCAATATAAATTTTGTTACTAAAATTAAAAATCGCTATTTAATGCTGAAATATTATTGTTACCTTAATATTGTTGGAACTGAAGGCCAATTCGGCTATTACTCTAACGATAAACTTGCAACAGTAGTCGGCGAGGTTGTCGTTCTGTTTGATTTCCCCGTGGTCGTGCGCCTGTCCACACTGCCTCGTCATTATTTGATCTTTGATTGGCAGTAGCACTATGTCCAAAAGTTTGGGAATTATATCCAGAAGATGCCAATCCGTATGATTTGACTTCCATACAGGATTTTGCTGCTATAAAAATTATCCATTGAAAATTCTGTACGATACGAATAAATGGCAATAATAAGTTTCACTTTTCAAGAGTTATACATGAGGTATACATATAAGTGAGACTATTTTGTTATTCTTATTGTTATTAACAGGCAGACCTGAACAGCCTAACTCTTTCAAACTGATTTTTTTGACATTATAAAAGTTAATATTACTGTTTACGATATTACAGCAATTATAAAAAAATAATTAATAAATTATTTATAAATTTATTTTATAATTATTAAAAAAATTCATACACGTGTTTCTCGGTTGGCGCGCGGTGGAATTGGTGGTGGTTTCGGAGAATGCGCTGATCGCGGTACTGTCGCTGATTTGGTCGGTACATCTTTTACCACCTGTAATAAGGATGATTTAATATTTATCCTTAGTTTAAAAACGTGTAAATCGAATTTTACACGTTTGAAAATTAAAAAAAAATTGTCCAATTCTACATCGAATAAGAGAAATAATTTAACTATACGAAAAATTCATAAAAAAAATTATCTTAGTTAAATATTAAAAGATTTAACTTTACACATTATACTAACCCTGCTCTCTTTTCTCATTTCGTTCAACATAATGCAGCTTTGCGTCACGGGAACAATATATTGTAAGACGTCTCGAAGGCTTCGAAATGCACACAGTGCAGCGCACGTCGACGTTAACTCACGGATCTGTGAAGCTGGTACTATACCATCCTGGAAGCATTGTTTTTTTGTAAATAAACTGATGGAATTGGTATCACTACTGAAAAATCCTGTTTCAATTTAAATTTTAATTAATTTTCGGTTTATAATTATTATATCCCTTGGATTATCTTAATACTTACCGAGACATTATGTAGTAGCGAGCATAAATGATGCCATTTCAAAATGGGTGTTGGAAAAAATGCATGAAAGCAAGATGTCACCGTTTCGTGAGCTTCTTTCAATATTGTATTTGTCATTTCTAAAGCGAATTGCACGTAACATGTCCTCTGAGATTTACTTCTTCCTGGCTTCCGAGGCAACATAGAACAGGTGGGGGTTTGATCTGCCATTATCGTTTGAATCAAATTTCTTATATCCGCGATCGTTTCAATATACGCCAGATATTCTTGGGAATTTCTCTTCCTGTTATTCTGTGGGTAAATCTCATTAATATAGGATTTAACGAGTCTTAAGCAGGCGCGAATTACGTACACCAATCGCTTCTGGTGCTTCATAATGGTTAGTTTTTGATAATTGATAGGTATCTGTCCGTTTGTATCGAGAAGCAGCTCTTTAAAAGTACTCCAACTCCACTGAAGTAGAATTATTAGTGATTTGAAACAACCCACTGTCACTTTTCTCGATATGTTCTTTGAAACAATAGTAATGGGTTCACCAGGATCTCTGCGTCTCTTTGGCACATGATCATGATTTATTGCGTTGTAAAGAAGGCAGGGAATTTGGCCGGCGTTTACGTCCGTTCCGTTGTTGGACTTCTTTGAAGTTTTGAAATGAAATCCGACGTCATCATTGATGACAATCGCTTGGCCTGTTGAGCCGCAGTCCGACGACGGGCCATTAATACATGCCCATGCAACATACCACCGTTGTGCCTGGAAAAATGGAATAAATGTTACTTATGCTATTTAATAATTTTTAATTTACAAAAACTGGTATGTATAATAATTTTAATGCTCATTACTACTAATATTCATGACCTATTTTCATGAAATATGATATAAAACTGTATTACAGCTTTTATTGTGAAACTATACAATAATCAGTAGGGGTATATATTTTGTATGGAATGTTTTTCAAAGCTAAATAATACTATTGATGGAAATTTGAAAAGAATTTACCACAAGTGAAACAGGTGTTTCAAAGAGAATCGGAAACTTATCTCTCGGCGCACATTCGTATGGAATTTCACCGGTTTCTGCAAGTATATCACCGTCGCCTTCTTGATCTCCCCCCTCTGCACCTATGTCTATAAGTTTTATTTTGGCCGTATATTCTCCACGTCCCCCAAATAGGCCATACCCACCTAAAGTTAAAATATAAATTAAATATCAATTGGAACAGTACGTGCAACAATGTTTCAAAGGAATTAATTTAGTCTTCCATAGTTAGCAATCATAGAAATGGTCTGTGGTAATATTAATATAAAAGAGGTTTTATATGTCTTTAAATTTTTCATAACGTTTTGTCTTTCATCAACCTTTTGTTTCTCATTATAAGGAAAATATTTATTTAAACTATCATTGCTATATAAAATATTGAAAAAACTCTACTTAACTATCCGTTAATTTCTTTAATATTTTAGAGTCACAAATTGAATTACCAAGTAAAATATCTGTGTCACTCATAAAACGGATAGCTTCAACGGAATGTCCTGAGTAACCCCAACCTCCGCCGTGACTTTCAAAACGGTTGACTGTCAAATAGTCTTCTCGTAGCGGCGATATCGGCATTGCTAGGCTGTCCCTTTTACAGTCCACTTGCAATAGCCTAATAGAAGAAATATAATATATAGTGTCTTTTTTCAGTACAGTATAATATTATTTTCTTAACAGGACCAAATCTAGTTGACTTTTGACTAATTTTTGTTTGTGTATGACTACGAAAAAAAAATTTGGGGCATATCAATATAAAAATCTTACTAATTACAATTTTTGTAAATTGTCAAAATCAAATGTCTAGTCGAAATATGTATTGAAAAATCAAATTCATTTTCACATATATTAAACTTGATAATATTTTTTTTAGATACTAGGTAACCAGACTTAATTAGTTTATATATTGAGGGTTTCAAAAGTAACGCCTATGTGCCAAGTAGGAAACCAAAATATGAAACAGGGAATATTTTCCGCGAGGGTGACCTTGCAATCGTGTGTCTATTGTGTCTTGATATTAATTTTCCCATTATAGTGGTTCTCCTTGAATATAACATGAAAAATAAAATCTACTAGAAAAAGGTGTTTATTTCATATCTTACCTGTTATCATGCGCGTATAAAAGCGAATCCAAACATCCAAGTAAATGCAACGCAGCGTGTATCCTTGTCACAGAGCAATTTTTCGCACTCGGTAATGCTAGATCTTGGTTTAATATCGATATATTGGCAATGGCAACACCGTCCGCCGGCCGATCGTCACTGTTACTGATCCACTCAAAGTTCTCAAGGTTTCTAAACTCTTCGAGCCTTCGCATAATACCATAATGCGGATATTCGAATTCTATATCATTAATGAAACCTTCTGGGTCGTTTTTACAGCAGCGCTGTAATTTGTGCGCGTCAAAAGCCTGTATGTTGTACGACTTCATGACTCTCATTTGTGGCTGGTAACACCACAATACGTCATATAGAGGGTCTAGACAAGCTAAGGTGTTCACGAAGTCGACTTGTTCTGGACCGGACCAAGCGTAACACGAGCCGTCCCCTTTGCATATAGTGACGCATTTAAATGTATGCTCCGGTCTATTAGGAAGTATTACTGAAACACATTATTACCACATGAGTGTAATATACTCTATCAAAAAAATTTAATACTGATATTATATATAGGTAATATCATATATATTATTATTGTAAACCCGAATTCTTTTGTCTTTAAGGTTTCTCTATCCAAGGAAATAAAAAGAGTCTCTGAAGTCTTTTCCTTTTTACGAAGAATATTAATAATTGTTATCTTAAGATGTAAAAATATCCATAAATGTGATATAGATATCTTAAATATAGTTACTGATTTAAGGAAGTTATAATTGGTATTCAATAAAATATAATATTTCGTATACCAATACCTAGGCAAATTTATCATTTGCTTTATTCAGTATTAAAATAATATCGTGCAATGGAAACCGATTTTTAAAGAAGATGATTTTTACAATATTTTTATAAGGAATGGTTAGAAACGTACTTATTGTGTTGTTATTTGCCATAATAGTTGCGCTGAAAAGAGTGTCCGTTTTCAACACAGCTTGTGAAACCTGAAAGTGGTTATATATTAATAACAGTATAAGTCAAAACAACTACTAAATACACTTTCATACACACAACTTAAACTAAAATAAACAATAGAAACAAATTATTTCAAAAGAAATTTGTAAATATCCCCATTACATTAGCATATTTGCTTACATTTGAAATGTGATCACTATCCGAAAAAAATAATTTTTAGGAGTTCCCAATACAAACCAAAAACATAGGTTTTACATTCTAATTAATTAATTAATCTTTAATATAATAAAACCAAATACCTGCACAAATGTTTGGTCGCCTGAAGCGGAAACGGAAACTGCTTTACAGTTATATTTGGGACCTTGTCGTGGTACCTTGCCGGGCGTTGCATACCAGATTGGACATCGATCTGTTCTCGGTTCGTCAATCCGTGGACGACCCAATGCACCTTTCTATAAATAAATTGATATCACGTTATTCTTAGTCAATAAATAAATGTTTCTAAAGCTTCTTTAAATAATAATAATTTTACGATAATTATATTTCACTTATTTTCAATTTAAAAACAATTTCATGCGTTCTGGTAATTATTAATTACCTGGTAATTCCCAAATGTATAAAGTTCCCCGTCTCTAGTTAAGACTGCGGTATGGTTACTTCCAGCTGCAATAGCCGATGCTCTAGGAACTCGGACTCGAATAATTCTATTATGAGCGGAAATATCTCCTGCTCCCAAAGCACCATATTGATTTGAACCAAAGGTTAGAACATCACCTGAATATAAAATAGCGACTAAATTATCCCATTAATATTATAGACGTGATAGATATAAGTATAAAGGGATGGATGTCTGTTACTCTTTCACAGAAAAATATCTGAATGGTAAATAAAACTTTATAATAATATAGTTTATACATCAGAATAATACATAGAATATAAATATATTAAATAAATTGGCCGAGCAGTAGCTTATCGGGTAGCAAAGCGTCTGTTCGGTTCACTAGCATAGAATAAACAACGTTTCATTATTGTTATTAATTTCTGAAATAAAATTAAATATGATATTTATGACTAATTCTTCTTAAAGAAAAAGAATTCATCTTAACGAAAAGCCGTTACCCATATGAGTCATCAAAACTGTATGATGCAAGCCACAAGCTATAGCTTCTATCTTTTGACCGCCTGGTAGTGGAATACGTGCTGGTGGTAAGCTACTTCCTTTGAAACTTGCATCTTTTTCGCCTTCATCTTTAGAGCAATGAGCTTCATAAGGCATATACTTTATTTCTTCTTCTACTGCTTGCTCTGAAGCTATAAAATTTATTATATAGTGATTTTAATAATTAACATCAAAGAACATCAAAAATATTGTCTATATTTTGTTCAGGTAGATATAATTGACCGATTTATATCAAACTAATAGTTAAATATAGTCAAATTTAGATAATTCTATGTTATTTATTAAAATAGAAAGAAGGCTCTTTCGTAAACTTACTTTAAACAGAGCCTTTTTTAAATTTTAAATCACATTCCAACTACAAAGTTATTCATATTATTAAAAATAAAAAATATTACATATACTCTGCTTTCATACATCGTAGCTGTTTCCGATGCTACGATTCCTATAATCGCTACGTGTAGGACGTAACTACAGAAGTGAGGATTATGCGCTTCAAAATTGTGGTGATATTTTTATACCCAAAGCGTAAAACTAACATTTTGGGATGTACATATATTTCGTCCAAAGTGATACCAAGGGCTCACAGAATACTCAGCGTGAAACGGTACTTGTGTTGTGCTCCGCTGAGTGAGTGAGGATATCAAAGGCCTTCAAAAATGCCGCTTACGCGACGTACAAAAGCCGGCAACACAAGCAATGCGCGGTTTTCCATGGGCGTCGGTGTTCTTTAATATATAATGGGAGACCTACCTGTTCTGTTGTCCGTTACATCATAAAATAATAGGTTTGAATCTTGTAGGGAACAAATGCCAAACCCAACCGTACCAAAATATATTCTTAGCCAAGCGATAGAGCTCAGCATACCATCTTCAATGAACTTTAAAGGGCTTTGAGGCTAAGCTGACTTACTGCAAGCGATATCATATACGGATATCTCGTCTTCACTGTCAGGTAGTCGATTTGAGGCAGCTACTTCTACACAACGTCGACAAATGCCACACATGCTGCAACCGCTCTCGCCTTCACCGCATCCGCATCTTCTAAGATAACAATAACCAATTTGCTACTTTAAGATAACTAGTTAATGCAGTGATCGGAAGTGATTATTATATAATTATTAATTATTCTATTTTTATTATTATTATTCTCTGCTCTACATATTTTCAATATATGTAAGGTAGAAAAATATATAATCAGACACGTCACATAAAATCCCCTCATCTATATTAAGATTATAAAACTGAAAAGTTTGTTTGAACACGCTAATCTCAGGAACCACTGATCCGATTTGAAAAATTATATTGGATAGTTAATTTACCGAGGAAGACTTATGCTATTTCATTTTTTCAATTATATTATAATTATTAATATAAATTATATATTAACTATATTATAATATAATATTTAAGTATGTGAAATAATTATGTCGTAATTATATATGAAGATAGGGAATGAATGACATTTGGAATCCTAATTAAAAAGGATGAAACTCAAGTGTAAAAAAAATTACCTAAAAATATAATACTTACATCGCATTCGCTGTGAAAACTATTAATTATACTCGTATAACAAAACATTGTACTATAACATTGCAGCACATATATTTATATTATATTTAAAAAAATCGAGTCCCTTACTAAGCGCCAATAATGAAATTTAAGATGTAAATTTACCAAAAAAATCACGAAGCAAGAGGGGTGTTTGTGTGTGGGTTAAAATTATTATTTCTGTTGGTTAAAAATCCGTGTGCGGCGGGGTGAGCTACTTGTTTAATAATATACTCACTCTCCGGGTATCCTGTTGGGTAATGCAGCACAACTGCAATTGCCAGCAAAGCCTGTACATTCGCGACAATTGACGCATATGCGACAATAATCAGTGACCCATGTATGTTGATCTATGCATATGTTTGGCTCGTCCCTTGATGACGTTTTACGCTGAAGGTATGGTTCTGGAAATATAATATATTATTATATTACCCAACATTCAATAAATAAAAATAATTGATTTTCAATACATTTTGTTTTATTTTTTAGTTGTGATTGAATAATCATTAAACTAAATAACAACTAAAATTATGATTATTATTTAATTATTAAGATTATGAAAATACACTTACTTTCCTTTGTGTATCCGAATTCTCGCCCGCATTGGCCCTTGTTATTAATGCCAAAACTGTACACTTGTCCCAAGTTTGTTAACGCTATTGCGTGAGCTTTTCCTAAAGCAACCTAGTAAAAAATCATAAATGCGTAGTCTAGAATATCTTGCCAGCTATAAAAACTTCTCCTTTAACTTTGGAGAAAATATGTTGTTATTTAATTCTTATTAAAACTTATTATTATTAAAATGTTTTAAGATTACCTGAATGATCCTTTCATGTCTTAACCCTGTCACTATTCCTGCAGAATCGCAGTGTAGCGTGTCTTTACCAAACATTAAGACAACTCCTTGTCTCGTAACAAGCGCAGTGGAGCCGTAATTACAAGCGGCGTACACAATGTAAAAATTCTCAGCCTGTAATTTACAGTAGAAAAATAAGAATTAAAAATTCAGAGTTGTTGGTCACAGTAAGTGGATGAGTGAATCGCATCAGATTCGATCGTTATCTACACTAATTGTAAAAGTTGTCCTACTAACATTTGTATCTGATAATAAAAACAATAGTTTGTCAGAAAACGCGTGATTTTAGCTAAAACTAAGACAATAATATTAAACTAACATTATAATAAGCTAAAAAAAGGCTGTTAAATGCAAGTTAAATTACCCATATATAATTTACCTAGCAT
Organism: Delias pasithoe; assembly: GCA_010014985.3. NCBI lineage: Eukaryota > Metazoa > Arthropoda > Insecta > Lepidoptera > Pieridae > Delias > Delias pasithoe. Next base: position 88,119 of record JAAAKR030000019.1, read on the forward strand.
TTAAAAATCTCGCAGCTAATGGATATTAATATTTTACCATATCGCGTTTAAATTCATGATTTTATATGGGTGATGATTTCAAGATATGTATCACCTTAGCAATTTTTTTCGGGCGGCTAGGTTTGGGTGATCGTCTCTTGTTACCATCACCGTCTTCGCCACGACGTGCGATGCCAGTGAAAAGGGCTGAGCCATTATCAAGAACAAATATTGCGTGAACACCCTCGTGACCAACAGCCACCTAAAATTATAACAACACAAATAATAATAATAATAAGCCTATACATATATTTAACTTTATATGATTATTAATAGTTCACGATATGCAAATACCAAACATAGCATACATTTTAATATAATTTATAGATATACAAAATTTACAAAAATGCATATATTATTTACAAGTTTAAAGCTCAAAATTGACGTGCAATCATACATTACCTGTATCACTCTAGTTTTTCGTACTTTCGGTTGATCATTTCTGACAAACACTGTCTCTTTCATAAGAGTCCATCGCCCCGTATAAGACGAAGATACTTTATATCCAAGACTCGTTGCTTTTCCTGTATAGTAAACCTGATAAAAAAGACATATAATTTATTGTTATTATAGATTCTTGAACTCGTCGCTATTTTCAGATCTGGCTTAAAAACTGTAAAGCTGGGTTTTGGAAAGCTGTTGATAGAAATCACAATTTGTATGACTTCATATACAATTTAAACAATTAAATATATTTAAATAATAAATATTATAAAATTCTTTTGTAATATAACAAATTTTAAATAGATTTGGTCATTTAAGTATAAATTTTTCATTATTTTCTTCAAAACTCAACACTAACACACGTATGCTGTAAGCTGTTAGCTATTAACGAGCTATAAAAAACTAACAGATTCCAACTTACTTTTCCCGAAGCAGTTGTCAGTAATCCGAAATCTTGTCCCGCGCTGATTGCAATTAGTGGGTCATCCTCATTGTCGTCAAGTTGTATGGCGACAGGTGCATCGAGATCTGTTATACGCCTAGATACACCGTCCTCATATGGAGCTCGTCCAAGGATCAAAGACGTTCGCCTTAGGAGGTGAACGTTCAGTTCTCTAACGGATTCGACTATTCGAGAATTTCCCTCCAGACCACTGGTGCTACTCGAATCCAAGTCGTAGAACTTTATTGTCAGATTATCCTGAAAGGTAATAAAATCAAATTTATCTTCTACAATTTGTATGATTTTAAGTGGTTTTTGAATTTGACCATTACACTCTATTAGATATGTTCGTTTCACTGGTTATAATATTTATGTCTTTTTTAATTGTTCGCACTTTATTATTTACTCTTTGATAACCATTTAAATTAATTAATTTTATAAATATTTATAAATATCCATCCGATACAAGAGACCGTATGACTAGTTCCTGCGGTCCGGTAATTAGTTGCGGTGGTAAGTCAACTGGAAAACTGTTAACTAAACATTCTTGTGAATGACGAACCGATCTCTTGGAATACAAAAAAAACTAAATGGTATTCTTAATATAATTGTAATTTTTTTTAAAAATTTTATATATAAAAACACGCGTGATTTTTCTATAAGGCAATAACCAGTATCAATGTACTTACCATGTTTGTGAGTAAAATTAGTCCCAAGCGATGACCATCGGTAAATACTGCAGATTTTGGTTCAATCACTATTGGAGTGCCAGGCTCTAGATGTATTATAGATTTTACTTCAAAAGTTTCTTTATCTATTTCATAAATGTCAGTCTTTTTTCTTCCAATTCTTACATATAACTTATCCTAAAATTAATAAAGCGGTTTATTATAAAAATTAAACGGCAACAAACTAAACAATTAATTTGTTAATCTGAATATTAATAAAGTCGATAATTTTAAGACGTAAAAAAATTCCTGAACAACATAAAAGATGTGTTAGGCGAACATTTTCGAAACGCTCAGATAACGGCTACATAAGTAATTACCTTACAAAATCCAAGCCAGCCATGTCGGTCGGAGGCGAAAAAATCTGGCTTATATAAGTAAATATGCTGTCGTATAGAATTACCGTATCCAGAACCTATTTTTAATAAACCTCTGGACGTAAAAACGTATAGGAAATATCCATCCGATACAAGAGACCGTATGACTAGTTCCTGCGGTCCGGTAATTAGTTGCGGTGGTAAGTCAACTGGAAAACTGTTAACTAAACATTGATGAGGTACACCATAATCCAACCAAAGATTACGGGACGGTGATCCTAAGATGGCAGATTGCACGCTTCTTTGTAAAATCGTCAAATTAATTGGAACCTAGAAAGATAATATTTATATTACCTATTGATCTGATAAAAAATTCTGCTTACAAGGCTGTATGAACTTATTTTATGCTTTTTTAAAAGGTAGTTAAAGACTTGCCTGAATGTATTGATCAGATAAACTTGGAGAAACCATAATGAGACATTTTACAGTATTTAGAATAAGCTCTGCTTCGCCCTTAGCCACAGAAAGTGCTATAAGACAAGAACTGCTAAGGGACGTAAGAACAGTAGGCAACTCAGGCCGTCCAGATGCACCAATACCACTGGTTATCTCAACCAATATATCATGGAGGTTTGATATAATCTGTCAAATAAAAAAAATTAGAGTATTAAGGGGATCCGAAATATTTGTTACTACTTCAACTACTTTTATATATGTACATAACGATATATATTTTTTATGGTTTAGCGAACGACGGAGTAGGCGAGTCTGCTCTATTCAGAGACCATCTCTCTTCATGGAAAACTGCGGCACAATTTGCATTTTGGTTATATTTCCTACTTTTTATGCCGCTTTTACTGGGCTTTTCAAGGGCCTCAGTTATCCTCACACACTCAGCGAAACAGTTTCACGCGAGTATTCAGTGAGCCCTTGGTATCACTGCGGACGAGCTGCTTAATTTATGTGTCAGCATATGCTGCGGCATGGCTCTCCCACGCGTGAGAGGTAGACTATCAATAACAAATGAAATTATAATTACCTCACTGTTTTCGTGGCATAAATCTTCAGGGGAGTGCGCCTGCAAAACATCAAGTAATGCTCGAAGTGCACACTCGCATAAACTCGTGTCTTTAAATCTTGCTTGATCAATTAGACTGAAAACTGTACGAAGACCAATTCCTGTAATCTGTAATTAAACATTTTTCTGTAACATAGATACTGAACTCTAATATAGCGAAAAATTAATTTGTTTATACGATTACGATTAGACCTTTAATAGAATGGCGACCTGTTCTTTTTTCATAATATTTTTATTACTTTTCTTGCTGTTAGATATAAATTAAGCTTTCCTTTATCTTCTCATGCTATTCATTCTAAATTATGTGCTAGTAACAGATTGCAAGCACGTAGGTACTAGTTATTTTATCAAAATAGTGTGATGTGTTTTCCTATTAAAATATATTTTACTATAATGGTCAAATAAACAATTTTAATTACCTTAGGTAATTTAACGATTGCAACTTGGTTTTGGTCATCATTATCACTTTCATCAGATAAATCTGCCACTGATCCTTGAAGGTGTCTCCAACGGGACAGAATAGATTTTCGGACGGTCGCGTAAACAGCAAATTGCGATGGATTACCAAGTAACGCTGGTGCAAAACATATGGCAAATGCATTTGGAGCTTTTGACTTTCGAGATCTATCTTTTTTTACACCCCTCCTTCCACTTCTTCTATCTATTTTCCTAAACGATAAATCAAAAATATAATTGCAATTTGAATCTATATCCAAATTTAAATCATTTGATGTTTGCTTATTTTATGAAAAACTTAAAGGGTGGCAAACGAGCAAGTGGCTTCTGCCCATGGACACTGTTCGTCGCTTTTTAGACATAGGTACGCTCTTTAATAAGAGATCGTTTTGTTAAAACTTTGAATGTAAAAGCTATGGTTAGGAACTTTGAATAATTTTTGTGAATTTATGCTATGCACTTTGAACGTTCTTGTAAGTTTTCTTATAAATATAAAAGTATCCCTTTTTTCAACTAAGGTAAAATTGTATGTCATGCGTGGGTTTTCTTGTTCTAAATATTACAAAATAAATAGTTGTAATTCTACAAAGAAAACAGCAACGAAATTGAGTTGTCTGTCTTCTACTTTGATAAAACAGATGGCTAGACATAGCGGAACGTCAAAAAATTTGTACAAAAATATATTTCTTGTTAAATTTTAGATTTTAGGTATGTTACCTATTCCCGCTCCAGCATAAAGATCTGAAATATTTACGATAGTTCTCTGGCTCCATACATTTTATCTCTGCCATCTGATTCTTCATAGCCATGTTGAATTAGAATCTGAAAAACATATGATACTTAAAAAAATTTGTTCTGGGGAGTTTGTAAAAAGAAAGAAATTATGATTTTACAACAAGTTTTCTTTAATAAACTTGTAACAATAACTTGTAATACACGATAAAACTCATAATTCACAGAACTTGGAATTCATGGCAGATATACGAGTACATTATATAAATTTAATCACTAACAATAAAAAAATCGTATAAGTCGTCCGTCACGTCAGTTTGTCTATTCCAGAATTTTTTTAACATTAGTTGAAAGAAATATCATGCAAATTTAATATAATGATACCTATATATATATATATATATTTCATGTACATAATACATGATCATTGTTGAAGTATATGGAATAAATTAAGATATGACAGCTTTCGTCGTAGACGCATCCTATTAAAAGAACTTTAGATAACCAAAACAAGTCTTGGCGAGAAATAAATTCTTCTTTTATAGATCGAAAAACAGATCGCGGTGCTTATACCTTGAAGACCAGTCTATACCCATTATATCTTCTAATAAATTGAAATGTGTTATTTGGAATGCTATATAGATAAATGTCACATTAATCCATATCAACTGTAGCAAAAACGACCAAATAATTTTTCTAGACCGGAGTAAGGCTAATTACTGGGTCAGATAGTGTTCTAATAATCACCACGATAATGCAAGCTTTATAATTATGCAAGTTATCAAATACTATTCGAAAATCTATATTTATCTGGAAAAATTAATAGTACTAGATATATAAACACTTATTATGAGGCAATTTATTATACAGCAAAATTCAATAAATTTCTTAAAACTCGCAATATACAATAATTATATTATCGCTTAGAATTGTTTAATTTATCATCATTAACATTAATATAAATTCGCTTAACACTAAATCGCAAGCTTCTATAAGTAAGTTTTTATTACATTCAAAATTTTACATATGTTATAATTAAATTCAATAATATTTTCATAACAAATTCATAAACAGCGTGATAGGGGTTATAAATTAATAAGATACTATTATATTTACCTGATTAGACACGTAAATCCTTTTAATATCATTTTTTTATGTTCATCATAGGCATAGAAACACTAAACAATAAAATGTTATTGACCTAAGTACTCGACGGGCAGACTACACCGAGCGCCACGCCAGGGTACGTTAAAAATCAATACCTACAACCATAGCCTACAACAATGGCGATGGGGTAGCCATCAATGAAAATCAACCCCAAATGCGAATCATCGCTTCAGATGCCATATTTATATATTGAAAATATTTAAAAAAATGCTAGAAATAGTACAGGTAGCCTATATAAAGAACATTGCGAAAAGATATTGAAACGGCTTCATTCCCTTACGCTATGTTCTGCATCTCTTTCACGAATTATCAATAAATTAAAAAAACATCTATATCAAAGAAGAAAGAAATGAAATCACATAAGTTGTACGCATGTTTTGTCTAATTTGTAAAAGTAGCATGCCGCAGTGTTTGTCATACTCACCTTTCCTCTCGCGAGAAAAAGCAAAACAAATAGGATTCTGTATAAGATCATTCTGGCCTTTACAGCGTAACGCGGTAAAAAAAACAGTCCTTCAAAACGGCGTAGCCTTGAAAATTGGTTAATTTTATTGGTTTTTTATATATATTGATTTGCACTTGCAATAATTTAATTCTCTGTAATTTCTGTAGCATTTTATTAACTAGGATATTATATGATAAATTTCTCAAAAATTAACTATACTTACATGCATTATTAATTATTACATAATATAAATGTTAAAGTTACAAATCTTTACGTCTTGATTATTTATAGTATGTTTCTAATTGTGTACAGTAGCGTTAGTAAATACTTGTGGATGAACAATTGACGAATATATTTTGACTTGTGTATTTTGTAAGTGATAATGTTCTTATTAAAATATGATAAAGCCTAAATAGATAATGTAATTGGTGATCTTTTTGGGCATATCGAATAGGTCAATGGAAGCATATTGTCTACGGAACTCGACTGGACTGCACATATCAAGAAACCACTCTAATGTAAGTAATAATGTCGAATTCGTATTTTTTTACATATTTCCAAAATGGTGAGCTTTTCTATGTGATCTTTTATTTAAACAAATATTTGGCGATTGAATTTATTTACTCGAACTTTAATAAGATTTTATTCTAATTCTTTCATTAGAAATCAACAAGAAATCGGCAACTTTGCCGATACTACAACAGATAAAAATATCTTAGATTATTGCTAAGCTTCCTTTAAGTAAATGCTATTATAAGAAAATATATTAAAAGAGAATCATAATAATGTGGAATCACATATATATCTTAAGTAATAATTAAAAATATTATTTATATCTTCATTTCTAGCAGGTAACATTTCAATAATTTAAACCGAATATCTCGTACATTGCACGATTTAATTTTTAATATTTCTTCATATAGTACATTTAATATTTTGTATTGGCAGAGACAAGTCTTGAATACAATATGGTAATAATATGCAATTTTGTTCGATCATTGACTCGAGTTTCCAACCAAGCTATATTATTAACCAGTAGAGGACTTCACAACGGGAATGGTAAGCACAATAGCATTTTATAATATTAAATATGTTATAACTTAATAAATAGTTAGTTGCATCACAAAAAAGCGTAGATAGAATAGCCAGCTATAAATTATGACGTTAGACATTGATTACATTATTTTTTTATAATTTATACCCCCCGCAACTGATACGTTTATCTTAAGAGTTCACGAGGATATCAAGACAGTGACAAATTAAGAGAATATAGTATTGTCTATAATTACTACTTATATCTAATAGTACTACTATCTTTACTATTTATTATTTAACAGTAATGCTATATAGCAACTCTTGGAGATATTCTAAGCATATACGAGAAGGTATACACAGATGTATAGGCATAGAATGACCGTTGAAATTGTTGGTAGGGAAGATTTGTTGAGAAATGAAGAACGTGGAAGACCACCAAAAAAGTTTGAAGAGGCCATAGACGCAAAACTACTTTGAGTTAAAAACAAATGGTAGGCGTGTTAAATGTTGCACAACAAATAGTTCTGACCGTTTGAAATCTATAGGAAAGATTCAAAAGTTTGAAAAGGGGTTACCAGGTCCAATACTTTTAGTATTTTTTTAATGTTTCTCATTCCACAGCGTATATACAAAATTGTTTAAATTATTTTTCCGTCAACATTTTCTATCTATATACTAGTATACCTGAATAAACACACTTGCTATGATACAATTTTAATTATTATGACTTAGGGTTTAATATATCATATATGTCGGACGAGCCACTGAAGGAGTGGTATTTGTTTTACGATAGGGCATAACTTTGTTCGCTAATCATCTTGTAAATCTTAATTTAATTTAATACGAATTTAACCTAACGAATTAAGCCTAACAACATATTACTGTAACTAAGTACTGTAATTAAGTAACAATTGTCGAGTAGATTATTTTTTGACGCATAGTGCATACTGTGCAGTATTTAATGTTTATTGAAATTATGAAAGCTCCTGAAAATAATTAATTTGAATTTACTTTATTAGTTCTATATTTATTGCACTAAATAATTTTATAATCACGATTTAAGTGATGATATGAGTTGAAATAATGATTTAAGTAATGACCAATCATGGCAGAGCACATGTCTCGAGCGGAATAGGTGCCATCTTTATTTTAAGAGAGTTCGAGAGTGGTGATGAGGCATACTGAGGAATGGAGACGACCGAGTAGAAGTCCTTGTGATTGTGTACGCTGTGTTACACGAATAGAGATTTGTTCTTTGTACTCACTTCTCCATCCTAATTTGTTTAAAGTGTTTAACTAAATTAAACGTTGTGAAAACTCTCATCAACGTGTTTTGTGCTCGCACTCAACCCTCACGACGGCCACAAACACTGTACCACCGTTTCTGATGTCGACGCCTTGAGTCCTTGTGCGACATATAACTAAGAATATTTTGTTAGTGGCCATATTGTACAGGAACTTATAAATTGAACCCAAAGCAAAATGTCGCAGCTTATGTTTTAAAGTGTATATTAAACAAATGCCTACTTGTTTATAGGTCGCTTTTATACGAAAAAACACGAATGGGTAAAGGTTGAAGTAGACACTTGTACTGTTGGAATTTCTAAATATGCCCAGGTAATATTTATTAGGTTCTGTACCATTTTTATGATAGTCATTGATGGATGGATTGTAAACAGTAGAGTTCGAGAGAACTATATTGACGTTTTTTTATGGTATAGCGGCAAGGGAGCCAATGGGTCTTTTTTTGGTAAGACATCACCACCGCCAATGGACAACCATGCTTTTGTTGTGTATTTGGCTATTTACGTGACTAAAGGTATAATTTTAAAAGCCGCCGATATCCTCACTCACTTAGCGAAACACAGTACAAATACTGTTTCACGCTGATATTCGTTATGTTCGTGGTATCACTACAAGCCGGTCCGGGTAGGGCGGCAGCATATCCTTTAGCATGATTCTCCCACGGGTGCGACACTGTTAAGACACTCGACCAGCTACTGTCAAGCTCTTTCAATGACCGAATAAATTATATTGTTTTTATTCGAACCGGGCTTCGAATCCTATACCTCTCGCTTCGTGGTAAGTTTATAAGACCCACACGCAAAATAGGCGCTTAGATGTCAAGTTGTGGAAAACGGCCTGTTTTACCATACCGAACCAACGTTATAAAGATATTTAGCTACCACTTATGTTATTAAATTTTTTTTGTTAAGAGCATACATACTGAAAAGTCTTTTTTCATTACCTGTTTAAGTTTCTATATATTGTTTTCACGCCATTGTCAATAGGGCTTGTAAGGCGTAATTGTACGCCTTACAGCTCTTATTGAAGACTGTTTTTTCAGGAATCGCTTGGCGAAATTGTGTTCGCTCAATTACCAGATATAGGAAAGAATCTATGTTGTGGAGATGAGTGTGGAGCCTTAGAGAGCGTAAAGGCAGCTGGTGAAGTATATTCGCCCGTTTCCGGCACAGTAAGTACATACATTTTTAAACCAGCTGACCCAGTGAACTTCAATCTAGTATTTCTTACAACAATTGCGACCTTATACCAAAAATATATACCGAAAAATTATTTAGTCAATAACCGCTGTGGCACATTATTTATGGCTATAGTGAATTATATATTTCGATGTCTACCCGTAGCTGAAAATCATACCAATAATATGTAATGTTGTAATTGCAGCTATAAAATCATACAGTTAATACTCAGAGGTAAAAGTGATATTATAAAATTGTTGTTTTAACCGTTACAACCTACTTCTCAGTATTTCAATGACGAGTGAGGTTAATATTAGGTTAGATATAGGTATAGTTCAACTCAATTGTTCGCGCAGCGCTATGTAAGGGTAAACCTTGTACATAGTATACAGTAACTTTGTATGCGTGACGAGAGATACACTCGGGTACAAATATAAATACAGTTATTTACTGGTATATTTATTATTATTTATTACTGGTATATATTATAAGCGGGTACTTAAAAAAACAATAATTTGGTAATTTATTCTGAATCTTGTTCTTCTTTACCATACGCTAAATTAAATGTTCACTTAATTTCGATATTAAAATTGAACTTACACTGGATAACTAACTACCAGGATCTGATGGCAAGAAGGGAAAAAAGAAGTTGAAGCTAGCAATACTGGAAAAATTGGAGTAAAACGTTTGGATACTTTTTTCCTTATAGCGGCAGATTCTGTGTGTAATGCAAATATAAAAATATTAGCAGTCATTAAGGATAGTTTTTGAAAATCTTACTGTCGTGAATGTGGGCTTCTATATCTAGATGATAACTCCAATTACTCTGTTAATTAGTTTATGTACAAAATGGTACTTGGCATTGGGGATCAACTAGTCCGTAACTCATTTTGTAAAGTTAACTTTATTCATAAGATTGAATATTACTACATATATCACATTGAATTTTATTGTTTAATATTTTCTAAGATCTTATTAAATATAAATTTTTTTGTCTAGGTAATAGAAAAAAATTCTAACGTCGAATCGACTCCGTCGCTGATCAACAAGTCTTGTTACGAAGAAGGTTGGCTCTTCAAGCTAAAACTGAGTAATCCCGATGAAATAGAACAATTAATGAACCAAAACGCTTATGATATCTACCTGAAAGACCTTCACTGAAAAGTATATAGAAGATTTATCATAAGTAAAATACATTTTAATCTTCTAAATAATAATATTGTTTTGTATTTATATGATAGATACTTGGATTTGTACTTACTAAATTTTTAATAAAGAAATTGTAAGTAATATTAATATATACGCTGGCATTTTTTAAGTATAATATATAAGATAACGTGCTAAAAAAGATTAGTACATCTTATGCGACAATAAACTGAAGAAATATTGTCTGTAAAGCCAATAGGTATTACAAAGTTACAGTGAATGTATACTTTGTAATAACAAATACAAAGTACAATTGAACATTATCCCAAAAATAAATATCACCTCTACCCATTAAAACTTATGCTGAGACTTAATAAAAAAATGTATTCATATAAAAACTATGAGAAACAATATAATACTATTATTTTAAAGTGATCATTATTTATAACAAATATTTTTTTATAATCTTATTTTATCGTAATATTTAGTAAAGGGTTTGTTTAATACAACAAAATTATTTGGAACGATATATTTACGACATACATTGCGAGTACTGAACATCTGGAAAATATTTTAATAAAGAAATTATATAAAATAATGTAATCACCCATTTTCAAATTATTTTCAAACAGACACCATAAATTCAAGTAAAATAAATTTTAGTAACTTTAATTGGCAACACAGAATGTCGGTTATCAATGCTCAATTTGTAACTGTCTAGTGTCTACTGTTATTTAGAAGGCTTCAAGCTTGTGTCATGAGTATTCCTATTCTCTTTGGCTTGTGTTTTCAGTGAGAAATAAAGGGCACAAATGAATATATTTTATATAGTTTTTTTAATGAATTAAACAAATGTGACAATAATGTGTGCCGAATCTTTTATACCAGTTTCATAACATCTTGAAATCACGGTAAGTATTAATTGATTTTCACGAATAGTTATTTGTTGTGACATACCTATATATTCTCGCAATTATTCGTCATCATTGATAAATAAATGTTTCTTAAACAGTTACTTTCATTTATGAAACAAAGCCCAATAGTTTTATACACTCTTTGGTTGAGTATTTCGTTTTATACTATATAGTCGTTAAGTGACGGAACCCCAACAGGGGTCTCGGCGTTGGTCTAACGCTTGTAGGGGAGTGTAATAATAATTGATGTTGATTGTACGGATATGGCTTTCCTACAAGATTTCTTGTAATGCCAATCTCTTAAATAGAATTTTGAATATTTTCGTAAAAAGAACTCTATTAACAATGGTCAATATGTGGATATTAAGTATATTATTTCTATTCTTATTAGATATATTATGTCTGATTTGTAGAGTATCTTTTAAAAATTTTGTTAATTTGGGTTTCAAAAATGATAAATTATGAATATAACTGATTGAATGTAATGATTTAAACAAAAGTTTGAAAACAAAATTATGAATTTACTAATATATAGATATGTATATCATTTAATTCTATTTGTTCTTCTAAATATAATCAACCAGTAAATGGAATTAATTATACTTACTATTAAGTAGATTCCTTTGGATAGTAATAGTTTTAATATCTGTGTCAGATATGAAAGTATATAATTTATTATAAATAGAATTTTAAAGATAAAAATTTTGTTTTTAAATTTTACATCCTTATTGTCAAAAATAAAATAAGTAAACATACCTAATATAATTAACCTACCATGAAGCCTTGTACTATTATTAAGTTAATAAATTATGTAAGTAAATACTTAAGTATAATAGTGCTTTCTAAATATACAATCTTCAATTGTTCTATCAGGCTCCTTCATATATTACCTTTAGACCCAGCCATGGAGGTTGGGGCACGTGCCTTGGATGTGCTGCCCCTCCTGCAGGAGAGGGTAGCAGCTCTTACTGGGGGAAGAGATCGACGTGGAGGCCCAATTGTATGGTTTCCAGCAAATTCAAGAAGAGATCGTGTTGCTCCAGATGACTATAGGCGCCTGTTGCATTATCTAATCAGCATTCCAAAGTACTGACACATATTTTTTTATGTAGTTGTTTTGTACTTAGCACAAAGTTTTATATAGTTTCTATGATGAGTGAAGCAATTCAATTTAAACATTTCTTACATATTTATATGTAGTAATTAGTCATCAAAATTTTGTTTTTTAAATTTAATGTTTCCCTAAATTACATTTAGTTTTTGTTTTAGTGGTTCTGTAAGGACACATGGCTTTACTATATTGATTGATATGAGAGGTTCCGCATGGGCTGCAATAAAGCCAATATTAAAAGTTTTACAAGAACATTTTTCTTCATCCGTCCATCAGGCACTTGTAGTGAAACCTGACAATTTTTGGCAGAAACAACGCACAACGATAGGATCTCATAAATACAAGTTTGAGGTAACTATTAATCAAATTTATAAAGTGAATATTTTTGGTCAATTGGACTCAATAGTTATCAGTTTTAGGATATTGAGTGTTCTCTCTTTATATACTCAGCTGTCACTCCTGCATGATAATAATATAGTTAGTGTATTTTAGCTAAACAAGACTTTATCTCTTAGTTAATGTAGTTGAAATTTAATATTATATTAATATACATTTATAATATTGAGTACTTTGGTATTATTTACAGACAACAATGATTAGTCTAGAAGCACTACCTAAAGTGATAGATAGTTCTCAATTGACACCAGATTTAGATGGTACACTTCAATATGACCATGCACAATGGATAGATCTTAGATTGGTAAGAGGAATATATCTTTATCTATATTAGGTAGCATACCTCTCTTCAATAACCTGAATATCATGGTAATATGCGACTAAGACTTATGTCTTGCTAATCTTTTTATTAGATCTAATAAATCTAATAAAAAGAATATTGACAACATTTAGATACATATCATTTTTTTTCAGTTAGAAGTATACATATTTTGTAGGATAACAATGTAAAAAAAATGTTATATGCTTTATCTCTTGCTATTCTTTTTTATTAGATCTAATAAATCTATAAAAATAAAATCTAATAAAAAAAATATTGACAACATTTAGATACAAAACATTTTTTTTTTCAGTTAAAAGTTTACATATTTTGTAGGATGACAATGTAAAAAAAAATGTTATATGCTTTATCTCTTGCTATTCTTTTTATTAGATCTAATAAATCTATAAAAAAAATCTAATAAAAGATTATTGACAACATTTAGATACAAAACATTTTGTTTTTCAGTTAAAAGTTTACATATTTTGTAGGATAACAATGTAAAAAAATGTTATATGATTATGTATTTGTAGGCTTTGGAGGACCTAATGTGGCAAGCGGGTGAGTTGCTGGATCGATTAGATGATTTGCAAGAGGATGTAGCCCGGGCTGACTTTGCTGATGATGTAACCGGCGCAAGACGTGCTATCGACGCTCACGCTGATATCAGCAAGCGTCTCGCAAAAGTACCCGTGGATGAACTTGAGGCTCAAGGTATGTGTTAAGGTGTACAACTTACTGAGGCCCATACTGAGGTTCATGTCTCGCTGGAGACGCCCTTGCGGTAGTCGCAGCAAACATTAGTTCTCGGCGAGCCCGTGGGCTCGTCCTACGCCCATGGTAATGTGTAAAGATCATTCTGGCCAACAGCGACAAGCCCATTGAAAAAAAAACCAAGCTTTGGTGTTTCTTAATATAACACCGTTGAAACATGAGTCGATTTGTGACTACATCATAAAGTTATTCTCGATCATACATGTCAAGTTACTAAGAAAAGTCTCGTTATTGGCGGGAGGATTCAATTTTCTGCTTAATATGCAGACATCTGAGGCCGAGACTCATCGAAAGCCGTAATAACTGCATAATTCTTATTCGATTCAACTGTCATATTGTAGTTTTCGTTGTAATATGTGTTTGTTATGGCGGTACATAATTTGTCTATTTATGTAGTGTGATTATTAAAATCTATTCAACTAAAATAAACAATCAACATGTTTTCGTTTTTTATAATCTACCAATTGAAACTTTGCAACTACATTAATCGTTAAATTAATTTAATTGAATGAGATTCTTTGAAATTTAAATTAATTACGACTATAATCTTACAAAAAGTTTTTGTTATAAATTCTTCACATATCTTCACCGTGTGTATAGAATAAGGTACATTGTTTGTTATGCAACTTCCTCTACAACTACTGGAACAGCAAAGTGTCGCGTTAAATAGTTTAATATATTAGCATCGTAGATATCTTTTTTCGCGTGGCCACACTAGCTGTGGCATGTTGCATATCGAGTTTCGGTTTGCACACAATTGTTTCATATTACGCAAAATGATGTCGGTGTAAAATGTGCTTCGATTGCCTGCGACCCAACGACGACGATGGTATAGTTTTGTTTATTTTTATTATAAATACCTCAATGATGTCATCGTGTACATGTTTCTGATGATTTGTCCGGCACTAGTAGTGGTGAAACTAATGTAACGTCCCGTATGTTTTCGTTTTATTAACGCATAAGTAAATTATTAATTTAGAATAGTTATTGTACGTTGAATTTAATGCGCGATACATGGCTGATATATATGTTATATAACGCAGTGGACTCTTTTTTGATGCCTCGGTCAAGGGGTCATGATCCCATGATAGTGTGAGATCATCGCTGTCCATGACAATCGCTCAATAGTTCACTTTTAGTTGTGTTTCCGGCTTTTTTTGCGGCCCTTAAGTACCACGTGAAACTTGATGGGCCACCGGTATTCTTATTCACCCAGCGAAACAATACAAGTACTATTTCACGCATGGAATCAATTCTTTTTTAAAACACCGAATGTAGTTTAAATATTTTATAGATCGGCCACTGATCTCGGTACTCACAGCGCTACGATAGCTTATAAAACCGCTGGCCAACAAGGTTCTTATTACCGATGTTGTTTTTATGATATCTCAAACGAAACTCTAGCAGTTTCGTTTGAGATATAACATTTCAAAAATGTTCACATTAATATAAAAGTCCGTTAACAACACTTCAATGAACTTGCCGAATTTTATGTGTACCCATGGTTGTGATTTAGGTGAACGCGTCCTTCAACGTTTGGAGGCGGCTGAGGCAGCATGCTCCGAAGCCAGCGGCAGTGGCGGCGAATCGGCTTTCCACTGCGGTTCGCCAAGCTCCGTACGATCGCAACTATCTGCGGTACGATCCGCTCATACCCATGCGCATAAGCTCTGGCAACACAAGAAAATGCAACTAGACCAATGCTTTCAACTGCGACTATTCGAACAGGACTGTGAAAAGGTATTAATTAGCCATAGTTTAATCTCTAATCATTATGAGTAGTATATAATCTTCACAAAAATTCCGGGAGCGCATCTGCGGCCCTGCAAGTGCTGAGATCCATAGGCGGAGGAGCGTTTTTCCAATATCAGCTTCCTGCTCTTTTTACACAGTTTCCAATAAAAAATATAAATTATATATTAATATTGTCTATATATAAATTAATTGTGTGTTTAATATTTGTTTTTGTTAAATGCTTATAATTAGGGTATTGTAATTTTTAAAACGAGTTGTAGAATATGAATCTCGTTTCTGATTTGTTCTGTAGATGCTGGAGTGGATAGTCAACCATCGCACAGCTTTTTTATCAACGTATGTTGAAATCGGACGATCTTGCACTGCAGCCAAACGTCTTCAAGAAGAGCACGCAAGGCAAGTGTTTTTTTTGTTATAAACTATATAGTTATATTGGAAGTAGATAGTTTGAAGTGAAATCATAAACTTGTCTGTAATTAACGAGTAACATGTGCATTGAATATTTCCTGTAATTATTTATAAATGAAAACTACAAGTTTCTGGCAATGTAGAAACTCGTTGATATTTTCTATTATTAATACAGGTATATAGGTTTAAAATACATAACAATATTGTCGAATATGTTATTTCAAAAATCTTAATTAATTTGAAGTGGTGTCTGAGTATAGATTAAGGAAAAAGTTTGGTTTATAATGCCATAATTGGAAATCGTTTTTTTGTAAGTCGTTGAAGTAAAATTAATCAAAGAACTAGTAAAGGTTAATGAAATCATTAAAAACCTATTAATATTATAAACTCGAAAGTTTGTAAGTATGAATAGATGTATGTTTGTTATTTACGCAAAAACTACTGTATATGTTTTAGTGAAACTACAATAATATGGCTTATACATGAGAATAACACATGGCTTTTAATATATAATAATATTATGTAAATTGGCCGAAATAATATATAATAATATATAAATA